>CAUHTR010007350.1:5325-194632 GCA_959609185.1 Schmidtea polychroa
ATTTGTTAGACGCAATTAAATTCAAGTCTTCTTCAAGCATTTATTTTTATAACAACTTCAAAAATTGAGCCGTTTACTAGAATATTTAAACACCGAGGCGTGATAATTATTAATATTAATGTAATTACCGGTCATACATTTAATTGATTTAATTTAATATAATTTAATATAATATGATATAATTTAATATAGAATTTAAATATACAAATTTAACAGAAATAATTATTTCTACTAACTGATCTCACTTCTACCATTTAACCATAATAATTTTATATAGAGATTTACTAACTCCTTACATCCCCCCTTCTTTAAAATGCTTTAACTTTTCTATATTCCTCGTTATTTTTCTCCCGTTTTCGTCTGTTAATAAATAACTTCTTTCATGATTTCGTTTTATTACTGTGTATGGTCCTTCATATCTCTCATGATCTTTGTTTCTAATTTCTTGTTTCACCAATACTTTGTCCCCCACTTCTAAGTTCCTAGCTGTGCCAATTTCTTTCGTTTGCTGTCTTTTAGCCTCTAATTTCCGCATGATTTCATTCCTATCCACTTCATTATTACTATGCCATTGCGATCTATTAATCTTTCTTCCAAATATAATTTCTGCTGGACTCACTCCAATAGTTTTTTGAGCTGTCGCATTTAAAACGTATTCTATATCAGGTATTAATTCTGCCCAGCTTTTTTTAACTCCTTCTCTGAGTGACGCGTTAATATAGTCTCTTATAGTACGAAATTGTCTTTCAATTACACCATTAGTATTATGATGATACGGACTCGAAAATATCAACTCAATTCCTGCTGCCTTTGCTAGTTCTTTAATGCTATTTGCTTCGAAATTTTTTCCACAATCAACATGTAGTTCCTTAGGGGCTCCAAATTTCAATATCCAATTATTTAACAAAACTGCCTTTATTGTATTTTCATCTTGCTTTCTAATAGGAGTTAGAGATATGTATTTACTGTAATGATCGATTATTGCACAAATATATTTTTCTCCTCTGAAGGTTTCTCTTAATGGACCGCAAATATCCATGTATATTTTCTCCATAGGTTCTGAAGCTTGAATTACTTGGGTTTTTTCTTTGACCTTGTAGTTAAAACTTTGTTTTTCTGGCATGCTTCACATATTGAAATAGTCTCTTTTACTTCGTTTAGCAAATCTTCCATATCAAAATTGTTCCTAATATATTTAATAACTTTTTCTACTCCTGCGTGGCATAATAATAAATGTGTTTCCTTAATCATTTCTCGTCTTTTTGTTTCTGGTATCCATATTTTGTTTTGATTGGTATAGATAATATTTCCTTTTAACATATATTTATTATTTTTCCTTTCATTTATTTGATCTTTTATATCTTGTATTTCTGCATTATCTCTTTGCCATTCATTTCCATTATTTTCGGTCATCAATGTTAACAATCTAGTTTTTAATCGCCCTGATTTGGGGTTATCATGGTCCATCAAACATTGTACACATTTGCCGCATGTATTTCTAGACAGCATATCTGCATTCGTATGCGCCGTACCTTTTCTGAACTCCATTTTTATGTCTAAACTGCTCAAGTAATTTATCCACGTTTGGAACTGTGCTGTTATAGGTTTCTTTGTCGTTAACATAAAAGTTATTGCTTTATGATCAGTGCGCAAAACAAACCGTTTACCGTATAAATAATGGTTGAAATGGCGACAGAAATAATATATAGCCAAAAGCTCTTTTCGTGTTATACAATATCCTCTTTCATGGCTACTCATTGCATGGGATCCATATGCAATAACGTGTTCATGACCCATTTCATCTCTTTGTGATAATACAGCTCCAATTGTATCAAAGCTTGCGTCTGTATCTAATATGAATTCTTTCTTGAAATCAGGAAATACGAGAATTGGCGCTGTAGTCAACGCCATTTTCATTTCTTCGAAAGCTTTCTCACATTCCTCAGTCCAAATTATTTTTTCACTATTGCTTCCACATATGCTTTCTAGCGCTCTTGATTTTGTTGCATATTCCTTAATAAATCTCCGATAATAGTTACATATACCTAAAAAGCTTCTCAAATTCTTTATACACTTAGGCCTCTGAAATGATTTAATAGCCTCAATTTTACTTTGATCTGTCCGAATCCCCTGACTGTTAATAATGTGCCCTAAAAACTTTACTTCGCTCTTTAATAACTGACATTTTTCTGGGTTGATTCTCAATTTAGCTTCCCTTATTTTCTCTAGAACTTTTCCAAACACATTGTAATGTTCTTCAATTGTTCTTGTAAAAATTAAAATATCGTCTAAATACACCATAACTCCTTCTTTCCATAGATCTTTCAATATTTTTGTCATTAATTCTTGGAATGTACCCGGTGCCGCCGCAATGCCAAAAGGCATTCTATTAAAACAAAATTGCCCTTCTTTAGTAGAAAATGCTGTCTTTTCTTGCGATTCTATGTCCAATTTCACCTGATAATAAGCGTTCCCAAGGTCTATAGAACTAAAGTACTTAGATCCATGTAATGTATCTAGAATTTCTTCTACATTCGGCATAGGAAAAGCTTGTCTTTCAGTAATCTTATTAAGCTGTCTAAAATCTAAACAAAGTCTGATATCTTTTTTGTCTTTTTTCCACACGCATACTAACGGCGTATTCCAAGGTGAATTACATCTTCTTATGATATCATTATTTTCTAAATTATTTATAGCAGCATTTATTTTCTCCTCTAAATTGATGGGTTGTCTTCTGGGTTTTATCATAATTGGCCCTTCTTTTGTGATGATTTTATGTGCAATTAAATCAGTACATCCGATATCCCAGTTATTAGCCATAAAAACACTTTTATTGTTTTTAACAATCTCTAACAGTCTTTTATTTTCGTTTAATCTTAGAATTTCTATTGCTTTTTGACATCTCTCGTTATCTGTAATCTTTTCCCCAAATCTAGCTTCTATTTCACACACAGATTCATTATATCCTTCTTCATTTTGCTTGATGTAGTTTAATTCAATTCCAAACTCTTTCTGCAATTCCACTCCGCCTATTATATCTGGAACAATATTTTTAACTATTATAAATGTTATTTTTTTTTCCATATTACCAATTCTAACATCAATATATATTTTTCCGATTGTCTCTAATTTACTATCATTTGCACATCTTAACATCTCATCTGTTTTTATGATTTTCACATTCACTAATTTTTCCACAACTGCTTCTGCCATTACATTTACTCTTGCTCCTGTATCTAGTAAGCATTCCATTCTATAGCCCTGAATTTCAAGAGTTGTACTCGGTCTACCTTGCATTTTGTCATACCTCAATTTCGGTCGTTTCCATTCATCTTTAGTGAAAATATTTTGCTCCTCTGATATTTCATTAATCCACCCAATTTCCTTTCTCTCTAATTTATCTACTGCCTTTTTAATAAATTTATAAACTTTTTCATTTACTATTTTATTATTATATTCTGCTTCTTTAATTTCATTATACTCTTCTTGATTCTTAGGATTATTATTATTATTTATTAAAGATCGATCAGCATTAAAATAACTATAACATTTAAAATTATTTAAAGGAAACTTTTTAAAATTACAAATTTTATTACATAAAGGTTCTACATTATTATATATATAAGGATTATTTACATTATTAAAATTATTATGACCAATATTTACATCAATATCAAAATTACCTAGTATATTGCTCCGATCATTGCCTCCCGTGTCGAAGCATGTACTTTTGGGTGCTGAATATCCTCATATTTGTCTTCTGCATCATCTGAATACTCAAGTGGCATCGTCTCATCATTAGGTTCAATTGCTGCAATTGTTCTTCCTGGATTGTTGATCTTTTGTTGATAGCTTGTGGTTCGATGGGCATAATAATTATTGTTTCTCATGTTTGAATTAGTTTGAAACTTCCTTCTTTCCAAATTTGTATAGCAGTCAATCTCCTTATGTCCACGTAAGTGACATCTCTGGCATTGAATCGTTGAACATTCTCGCCGTACGTGGCCTTCAACTCCGCATGCAAAACACGTCATTTTCTTTTTCATTTGGCATTCTCGACTCACATGACCAGTTTTCTTGCATGTCCAGCATTCCAATTGTCGGTTACTGACGTTTCGCTGCTTGAAATTATTATTTCCGTTTACCATTCCTCTTTGAGCAACATCTCTGTAGCTTCTGTAGTTTTGAACAACCGGTGAAGTCTTCACAACATTAATATGGCCCATAATTTTGTTTACCTTTTCTAATTTCTTTATTGTCGCTTTTATTTCTTCTGATGTTTTCAAATCTTTCATCTCGATCTCTTTTTTAACTTCTCGATCTCTTACACAGTTTGTAAGCAGGCATTTTTCTATTTCTTCTTCATCCCATTTGTGCGCTATTAATTTCTTTGTCATCTTTTTAATTTTCTCTATAAAAGTTTCGGCTGAATCTGATCCTTGTTCATAACTCAAAGCTTCTTTAGATCATCCATTAATGATGTCGGTTTTGAAAATGCATATCGAAGTTTCTCTTCCATAGTTTTTCCTTCGGCTGCTTCATAATCTTCCATTAGCGATCTGTCAAGTAATGTTGTAGTTAATATTACTTGCATCCTAATTGTTGTTTTTGTCGCGCCAAAAACCTTTGACAATCCTTGATAAAATTTTCTAAATCATCGCCTTTGTGAAATTTCTCAGGTAAAAGTCTGCTTATCAATAAATCCGTGGTCGTGGTCGCCATGTTAGACGCAATTAAATTCAAGTCTTCTTCAAGCATTTATTTTTATAACAACTTCAAAAATTGAGCCGTTTACTAGAATATTTAAACACCGAGGCGTGATAATTATTAATATTAATGTAATTACCGGTCATACATTTAATTGATTTAATTTAATATAATTTAATATAATATGATATAATTTAATATAGAATTTAAATATACAAATTTAACAGAAATAATTATTTCTACTAACTGATCTCACTTCTACCATTTAACCATAATAATTTTATATAGAGATTTACTAACTCCTTACAACATTAAATAGAATAATTAAAAATAAATTTTTAATTCTCTTATTTCTTAAATTTTAATTGTTTTAAATAACCTTAAATCTATAATAATAATAATAATAATAATAATAATAATAATAATAATAATAATAATAATAATTTAAATATAAAATTTTCCATGTAACAATATATAGATGTAACGCTATTTAAAGGTTTAAAATGAATACTAATTAATTACTGGTTATTGATTATTTTTTAGTAAAGATTTATACACTGATTTAAGTATCTAGACTTTATTATTATTATGTTAATTGTAACTGTATTTATATAATTTGAAAAAATCATTTTATATTTATAAGATATACTAAGAAACATTTAATCTATTCATTCATTTCAATATTGACATTGCGTATTAATTATCATTCATGGGATCTGTTATAGATGAAATCAATCCGATTTTGCCTTTGTAACTATGGGAAACATTCTCCTCACAGAAACAATATTCATATTAATTATCGTAGAGTTCTAAGCGGATACTGTGATATTTTGAAATCTAATTAACCACAAAACAGTAGTTGTCTCACTGAATCTTTCCGTTAACATCATCTTTTTTTCTAATTAATTTTGAAAAAACAAAACAATAAATTCTGTTCTGTTTTCAACAAAGCATTTGTATTGAACCATCACCAACAAAAACTCACGACCCACAGATATATCGTTCTGTACATTTCCGATTGAGTCTGTTACTGAAAAAGTAGTAAATGTCAAATTAGAGAACTAAATAAAAATTAATTATATGTAAATGACATTTAATTTTAAACGATAACATTACATTTTTATTTCAATGATTCCTGAAAATTGAGCACTACCATCAAATGATGTAAAACTGATTCAAATTAACCAATCAATTCTTTTTAAAACGCTAAATTCTTATTTTAAATAAATGTAACTTATTGATTTGAATTTCTACCTAATTATCACGATAATGGTGTTGGGGTTCAACAAAAGAGGCACAAAAACGAGGTGAAAAAACATTAAAAATATCAAAACCACAATAATAATTTAAAGTACAAAATATTAATTAAAAATCAAAAAAATTTTAAAATGAATATTTCCGGAGTAACCTGGTATGGGCGGATGCCGAACAATGAGACGAGTTCAAATATGATAAAAATAAAGTCAATGGGGGTCCCTAGAAGGAAATAATTACAAAAAATTAAAAATTATTAAAAATTAATTAGCTAATAGAAAACCGGAGCTAATGGGAAACCCGAGCAGTGTGAGAGGACTCGAATGGTCCATCAAATTAGCTAGAGGCAATTGAATCAGCCGACGAATAATGAAATTGAGGCAAGCCAACAAAAAAATGAACAATTTGCTTAAAATAATTAGGTCGGTAAGAGGAAACCCGGGGTTATAGGATCCAAAGAAATTTGATTAGGAGATAATAAATAATAATAAAAAAAAGATGGGTATAAAAGCGACCGACAAGTAAACAGAATGGCTAGTAGGTCAAAGAAAGAAAAGTATAACGAAAGAAAGCAAAGGCGAATTTAACCTAGTGATAACCAAATCGTTTTGAATTCAGCGTACCAGAAAGGGACATCTTCCATTGGAAGATTTATCCCTATGCAAGGTTCAGGTTTGAATTGAAAGTGTGCAGAGTAAAAAGAGTTCTTAAAGTTGTGTAGATTGAGATTGTTTCAGTAAAGTGTGTAATAAAAAAAGGTGGTGTAATTGCGATAATTCCAAATAAATATTATTGCGTTGGGTGGTTCGATTTGATTAATAAAATGACACCATGTAGTCAGACAGTGATACCGACTTACACAAAACACTCAACAATGACAACGAAATTTGGAAAATCACATTATTTTCAAATTGAAATTTTATTTTAATAGTATATTAATTTAAATTAATTAAGTTTCAAAAGAATATTAAGATACAATATTTTTTGAGTCACAATGCATCCATCTTTTGACCGACATTTATACTGGTTTTTGAATATGTTTGAATCTAAATAAGATTTAATAAAATTTCTTTTTTTATGGATATTAAATATATTTGTATAATGTTAAAACAAGAGACAAAAAACTAGCGACATAATGCCAAATATTATAATATTCATTTTTTAGAGTATTTAGATGAATTTTTAAAATTTTTTAGAAATATTATCACAGAAAAAATACAATTTTAATTCAAATAACTCAATCAGTTAACTAGTTTGTTTAAAGAAGAGCAATTTATATTGATTTAGTTTGATTTTCAATTCTACCTAAAGATGACAGTCTAACAAGTAAATTAAAAATCTCTCAATTATTTATGTTTTTGATATATAATGAAATATTAAAAGTATTCTTCACATTAAATATAAATATCATATATTTTCGTGTTTTCAAAAAAATTTATTATATAATCTATGTACAATTTTTTATTAATAAATATTAATATATTATTAAAATACCATTAATTACCAAATCATTTAAACTTATTTAATATTTACTGTTTTCATTTTAACTATAGAATCAATCCATTCGGTTTAACACAAATTTTCGGCTTTGCCATTTGCAACTGTTAATACATTTAAATTTAATACTAAATAAATATTAATATTAAATATTAAATATTAATACTAATAAAATAATAGTAATTATTATTTTTCAATAATTTATTAATTTTAAAAATATTTAAAAACAATACTAAATCTGTGTTTTGTAAGAAATAAATATATATATAAAATAAGAAACATAAGAACATTGTATAAATAAAAGAAAGTCTAGATTTTCAAACTTGAAATGAATGACATCTCCAAGGATCACATGAATAAGAATATTAAATTTGTATGAAATTGCATCACCAAACATTGCGAACAGACGAGTCTCATTGTCATGAATCTACATATATAAGATAGAAATGTGATATGATCATATTTCAATATTATTTGCATATTAGTTCACTCTATTAGTTTCAATATTTCTAAACGAAAAAGACAAACTTTGATTTAAATCATATTTTCAGTTTATTTTTTAAAAAATCTTTTAAATGATTAAAAGAAATTATTTATGAATAAGATAATGAAAATTTGTTTTACGCAAGACAAAATTGAAAAAAATGAAGCTTTACCTTCTTATCAAGACATGCTGACTGTAACTCTTTAGCTTCAAAATTTAACTCAACCTGAAAAAATATGTGCATCGATTTCGCGGGCTAAATTAAGAAATATTTTGACAATCTTAAATTTGGATATAAAAAAATTAATTAAATTAATTTGTTTAAATTTTCACAAAAAAGTTTTTTTATCATGATTCGTAACAAGATTTTACGTTTTTAATAAAACTATATTTATATAATGTTTTTATTTTTTAATTTATAAATTTTTGTTTAATCCTTGAAAAGCAATTTTATTAGTATATAATTGTAAGTTATTTAAATTTTATTTTTTATTAAATTAATTACCCTAACATGAAATACTTTTGAAAATTATACAGTCGATTCCGCTTAATGGGACAGCCGCTTAATTGGGACAAATCTCAAAGAACCGAAACCAAACCAAGAAACCAATAGTAAATTTATATGTTTAATTGGGACAACATTCCGCTTAATTGGGACAGTAAATTTAAGATCACAGCACATACTATGTTACACATATTCTCAAGAAAAAATATGTACAAAGAATTTGAGATATTTAGATATTTCCGAAATTTTAACCAACGAAGAAACTGAGGATACGTTGCAAGTTGATATTATTAACTATGAAGAATTTTCAACAATAGATAACAATTTACCATGTTATGATGATAATGAAGACTGTGAGGATTCAATTGTAGAAGGTATTAAATCAAAACATGAAAAATTAGGCGAAGATGACGATGATGATGATGAGTCACCTGTGCCTGTGACTAACCAGGAGGCAAAAAAATTGTATGGTCGTGTTACAGCGTTATTTTATGCAGGAAGGAAATGAATGGGAGCCCTACATCCGCACTAACTATCTGTGCTGATTTTGTACAAGTGAAATGTTACAAAAACAAAAGACAGGCTATACTTGACTCATTTTTACATTGAATTAAATTGTATGAACCTACCCATTTATTATTTTAATTAGGAAATATTTTTTTTTCTTAAAAGTTTATTTGTAATTAATATGATAATTTATATTACCTATATATAATTTACAGTTTCCAAGAGTTTATAAAATAAAATTATTGAAAAAAATATATGCATTGTTTAATTTTATGTGTGTATTACTGGTTAATGGTCTTAGTTGCCAAAACCAAATCAATGAATTAAAAAAATGTGAAATTCGCTTAATTGGGACAGCCGCTTAATTGGGACAAAATGCCCAAGTCCCGATGTGTTCCAATTAAGCGGAATCGACTGTATTGAAAATCTTGAAAAATAAAAGCATTAAATAGTATATGAATTCGAACTTTGGATATTGATGAAGGTTATCTTACAGATATTTTGTGCGACATAAGAGAAAACGGAGGAAACTGAGAAAACTGAGAAAACAGAAGACAAATAATTAGCATGTTTTCCAGTAACTAGAACTAACATTATCACTTTAGGACAGTGGTTTCCAAACGTTATATTACTACACTCTATATTTAAGATAAAAACCTTACAGCCCCTCAAAGTAAAACGATATACAAAAATTTTTAAATATTAAATATAACAGTTATATTATAGCACAACAAATATGTAATTATGTGAAATAAATTTATTATTAATTTTTTGGATGAGCTTGTTTATCAGCACAAAGCTTTTGGAATTGGGGCGTTATAGAGAAAATTGGTTAAAATTTAAAATATCTTATAAAATTGTGTTAAAAACCTTAGCAACCCTTTTTGAATAAGTTTGCACCACTTGGTTTGGAAACCTCTGCTCTTAAACATAATACTCTTTTGAATAAATGAATTAGTTGAAAAATAAAACTAAAAGAAGTTATTTGAGTATTTGAATAAAGTTGTGAAGAAGGTCAAAGAAATCAACCAACTAAAAGTCCCAGTCAATAAACCAATCAGTAATTTGTGATCTTTAATACGGTGTTATACGCAAGTGCTATTCCTCACCGAGTGTTGTAATAAGCATCGTATAGTCACCAAGCAGAGTGTTGTATTGATTGTCAGTGTAAAGAGAAAGTTTATTTGTGATTATCAATAAAGATTTTTGTTGTCAAGTGTTATTTGTGAATCGGTCATTGACACGCTTGGAGTCAAAGTAAGAATTCTAATTTTATCACCAACTCAATAACCCAACAATCTTAACTACTTTTTATTCTATATCTGGATTTTAAATTCTAACACTCTTCTCATATAATCTCAATCATTTAGATTTTTAATTAGTTATCCTTATTCTAAATAGGATTTGTTTTCACCATCGTCTGTTTATATTTTTGATTTCTTTCATCTTCATTTCTTTTTCGATAATAGATCACAATATTGTTTTATATATAATATAAAATTTCAGCACAACCAAATACTGATCTATAATGTGAAAAGAAATGAGGAAACTGCGGATGTTAAGAGAAAAATGATAAATTTTATAGTGTGAAATATTAAATTGTAAATAAATATTAGAAATTTACGGCACCCTTTTTCACGTGAATCTTATTGCATGCGTTGGAATCAGTGTGTTCGAAAACCAAAAATTGGTATATGAATGAGTTCAGTAAAAAGAATGAGTAATTAATTTTCAGTTAATATGAATGATTTATTTATTACAAAATTTCTCTATACGCAATATTGAGCGTGAAAATACGATTGTTGTTGAGGATTTGGCTCAATTTTGATCTTGACTTGATTTGCATTTCGAGAACTGGATGTTGCGACATAGAATTGCCTATGCGAAAACTCGGAAGTTTGAAGACTTGTGCCGACGTAATCATAAGACTGTCCTTGGCTCTTGATAACTGACATTGAATATTTTTCTTAATCATGCATGATTGTTTTGATCATTTTTATAGATTCATTAGAATATGTACAAAAATATATCATTTATATTATTAAGGTCACTCACTCACTGATTCTGTAACGCCCAATGCTTAATATGATTATTTTAAAAAATTATAATTATTATCATTAACAATTGTAAGTAGTTTATTATAGTTTATTAATCATAGTAAGAATTGAGCGTTACAGAATCAGTGAGTGAGTGAGTGACCTGGGCCTTTATAATATATATATATATATATATATATATATATAATATTTGTTTATTCAAATACAAAAATAGATTGCATTTCTATTATTTAAACAAACGGCCTGTGACAAATAATCTAATCAATTAATATTAATAGCATTGATTGTTTAATTTTAAATTAACTGATATTTAATTTACTTACTAACAATTTAGTCATTTGTTATAAATTATAAAATATTTATTTTAGATATTTAAAATAACGAAATATGCTTTATAATTAAGTTTCTTTCATTAAAACTCATTATCTATAATTTTTTTGGGGCCTTAAAATGATTTCTAGAATATAGGATTTCTCTAAAAAAACTTTAAAAATCTTTCACATCAACTTTAAAGTCTATAAAAACTGCATGATTTAACAGTTGTTTTATTCAACAATAACGTAAAAACTCGAAATTTTAACAATGAAATGAAAATGACTAGAGAAAAATAAATTATTTAAAAATTTAAATTAATTATTAAAGAATTATAAAAAATAATTATTAAGAAAAATTTTAAAAATGTTAAGTTGTTGCAGAATTTGGATATTAAAAACTATTAATTTGACTTCAGGCGTCCTTTAATAACAATGATAATGAATTCCCAATAATCTTTAACCTCTTTACCACATAATAATAGTAGAAAGTGAATATTTAAACTGAAATATTTGGTGAATGCCACTATAAGTTATTTTGCCACACAAAATTGCGCACTGTAAAATTCTAATATTTCTTTTAGAACAGCGCAGAGTTAAAAAATTACGAATAAAAAACAAATATTAGCGACTTTCATTTCATTAATATTTTCCAAATCCAAATTCATATTTAATTTTATTTCTGACAATTTCAACAGTTTCCTTTCCATTTTGCAAGAAAAAGAGTTCATAAATTAATTTCAATTGAAAAAAAAACAAACAGAAATTCATTAAATTACTCAAAAATTAATTATTTTAACTTTGGCATATGATTAAAACAAATATTAAATTGTAGAAATTAAACGATTATTTACAATTAAATAGCACTGAATCGATTATTAGACAGTTTATTCAATTCTATGAAAAGTGATGCTTAAAAGGCATAACAATCGATTGAATTTCCAGAGAAATTCTAATAATATTCCTAATGATTTCATGGTGGATAAATAATTACAGGAAGCAATGTATTTCCATATGGATAAATAATTAGCTATTACAGAATTGGGATATCATTTCATATCTTTCTGTAAATTAAAACAAATTGCATTCAATTCATTGTGAAAGCGTTTATTTTTCACTTTTCTTTAAATAATTAGATGTAATCTTTCATTTTATGGTATTAAAAATATTTATTTATTTAATTAATTTTAAATAACTATTTAATTTAGATCAATAAATTGGTAATTAAAAATCCATTTTCCCTATTTCGAAATATATTAGTCGAAATATAAGTATTATTACACCAATCCCTCGAATTGCACGGTACCCATTTTACGCGGTTCATAAAAAATAATATTTTTTTAATGAAATCAAACACATTTGATGCCAAATATCTCTCAAATGCATTTATTGCATAAGATTACTGATATTTCAAGGACCAGACGTCTGTAACCCACTCAGTTACGCATGCAGTAAGTTAAATATTGTGTTGTGGAGTGCACGAATTTCGATCAAGATTTTGCTTGTTTATACACCCAATTCCGAAATTTTTCATGCATTTTTCATTATGTGTTTAATTATCTTCCTCTCACCTTCACAATTCCTATAATAAAGTTATTAAATTTCGGAACAATAAATTTCTACACACAGGTAAGTTTGTGTGTTCCTATACTATAAATTTATTGATTTTTTTTTAGATTATAAAAATTACTAAATTTCGGAATTAGTTGTAATATAATTTAAATGAATATTAAAAAGTATGTACATTTGAAAATTGAAAAAAAACACAATCTCCTTAGATGTGAAGATTCAAATTCTGAATTCCCTTCAGAAAGGTGAAAGTTTTGTATCTCTTGCAAAAACATATAAACTGAATGAATCTACTGTTCGTACAATTAAAATAAACGAAATAACTGTTAGAAGTGTCACCTCCGGATCCCTGAGCAGTTCTAAATATACCTCATACGTTAGAGATCATTAAGGAGAAAATGGAAAAAGCCTTAATTATATGGATAGAAGATCACACACAAAAATGAATGCCAATTGACACTAACGCAATAAAAGAAAAATCTAAAAGAATTTATAAGTTTCTAACAGAGAATGATCAGTCTATATCATCTGAAGAAAAAAACATGATTTTACAGCTTGCAAGGGATGGTTAGAAAAATTTAAAAGAAGATACTCGTTACACAATCTCAAGATAAAGGGTGAGGCTGCTTCTGCCGACGAAAATGCCGCTAAGATATTTTTACCACAATTGCTGAAGATAATAAATGAAAATTCTTATTCGCCGTACCAAGATTCCAATGCTGATGAAACAGGACTTTTCTGGAAAAAATGCCTAGTAAAACATTTATTGCAAAAACTGAGCTTTGCGCGTTAGTTTCTTGGAACGTATCTACCGCGTAAATCGAAGGGTTGGTGTACCTTTTAACTATAAACATGTTATAAATTTTAAAATTTAAATGTAGATTTTTTAAATCTATTTCTAAATAAAATTGTATTTTTTATGCCTCGTTTCTCTATTTACGCAGAATTTTATTTTCTGGTACCTATCTATCATTTTTGTATGAATTTGAAGTCTCGATTTACGCGGTTTCTACTTGCGCGTTAGTTTCTTGGAACGTATCTACCGAGTAAATCAAGGGATTGGTGTATATATTAAATAATAATAATTTGATGAGCATTTCAGTGATTTCTCTAGAAGACAAAAAGTTGTACTATTATCAGTCGTAATAAATATTATAATTTCTTTCCATCTTTTCCCCAATTTATATATTCATTAAAAATGTTTTATATTAATGTATTTGTTTATTAATTTACATTAAATTGAAGTCTTTCATAATAATATTTCTAAATAACTTTAAAAATTTATTCAAATAATAATCAAAAGGCAGTGCCGAAAATTTGTGAATATCATAAAAAGATCGATATATTTACTGATTCATAGCCAAGCTTTTTTAATAAATACAATAAAGTTATTGTTTAAATTCAGTATTATTTAAACAAATTTAAGACTATTTCTAATTGAAATGTTAGCAAATAACAAATTTTATTCTTTAACGAACAATTACAAAGTCTGACGAAATTTGAAAACTTTTTTTAATACAGACGTCAATTAAAGGAATTCAAACTCTCAGATAAGTCTATCAAGGGTGGACTAATTCTTTTAATCACATTATGCTTTAGAATATTCTTTTGCTAATATCAATAAATAAATCTTTTACACCATTTCCTTATTCAATCTGCTATCATCAGACAATTTGGACCTAATATTCAAATCAAAAATACATCAATACGTAATTACCTCAAAGTTTTGTACTCATTTGTCATAATGTTTGTTAATAGAACCGCCAGTATCACATAACTGCAACTTGGCAGGTTACTTGCCAAATTTGACGATTTTATTTTACAAAAAAAAATATTAATTTCCTTAAAAGGGTTTTGATTAGTTTGCAATTTAAAGTCGTCGGGTTTCTTTAAACTCAATGAATGTCTTTATATTTTTAATTGATATCTATTTTTGCGATATATAAGTAAGTCGTGTGTCTTAAATGATGCAGAGTGTAATTTCAGTACTCTAACTCAAGTCATAACCAACATTGATATCCACACCTCTTGTTCACTGATATGATTCCTGAAATAAGTTGATCTTTGGTTGATCTTTGTTTTACTTGTAAAAGAAATGTAGTTGAATTTTGTCGGCAACATTTTATATCAAAGTGTGTCCAAGCATACTAATTTGGTTATGAGGGAAAATGGCCCACAGAGTTTTGTGAATTATCAATGTGAAGCTTCTCTTTTGCACGAGACTGCATAAGAAATGCTGTAATTCGATATTGTGCATAAACTGCTCCCTTAATTGCTGACTACAAATCGTTGAATTTTGTTGAGCTACAACTGATTTCGGGCCCAAGTTATTGAATTCGTGACTGAAAGACCTCGGCACATAACACGCAGACATAACATTAAATTGAGTCAAAATCAAACATTAATTAAAGAAATAATAAATAGAATTCACCCAACACAAAAATAATAAAAACAAAATAAACTAATATGAAACAAAAGCAAGAAATATTACCTGAAATCCACTCAAAACCTAACATAGATACATAACAAAATTACGCAAATTTGAATTATTGACGATGAGGAGAGATAGGAGTGGAAATTAGAAATATTTCCACAAAATAAGATTAGAAATGAAGTAAGAATAAAATATTTACAATAAAAATGAATAGAAAACTAAAATATTCTATAAAATTGACCAAATCCATCATGACCGCCAAGTAGCTAATGAAAATTAACTAAAAGATAAAAATTTTAAAATTAAATTAACCAAAAACTAACTGAAATAACATAAGAATTAAAATAAAAAGGAATTAGATAATATAATCTCTAAAACAAAATAGAATATTCTAGAAAACACCCATATCCATCATGGTGGCGAAATTAATTAAAAGTAATTAAAATATAAAATAATAATATAAAATATAAAATATAAAAAGAAAACAAAATAAATAATAAATTATAAAAAAAGATTCAAAATAAAGTAGAATTAAAATAATTCAAATTTATTTTACTGAATCAATGCATGCACACATACTTGCAAACCAAAATTAGTATATATATACCGACGTTTTTCAGTCACAGTTTAATCGATTTGTGTATTTTAGTCACAATTTTAAACCAAAACTCTTACCACTATATGACATACTAGTAAGTAGAATTTTTGTTATTACATTATAATGGTTAATCGATTGTTGAAAGGGATTTAGTCTTTTTGAATTACTTCAAAGCGAAATCAATTTCAACAATTTCGACAAGCTTTTGGTTTGAATACACAACACTAAGGGTTCATCGCATTAGCGTCTAGTGGGCCGTGATAGGTGAAGAATTACGACTCTTTTATGATATGACACTAATTTACTAACAGAACACAATAGAAACATCAATGATGTCAATAATATCTCAGATCATCATGCTTAAGTAAGTAAAATAAGGGCAGATCCCTGCCAAAATTTTCACAACGTCAATTGTAACATTAACTTTAAGGAAATGTTTGAATAACTTCAAATTTAGGGAAATATACAGAAAAAGAAATGTCAAACCCTGTAAAAAATTTCAAACGTTAATTTTAACTGTGAATTTAAGGGAATGTATCTATGGAATAAGGGCGAATCCCCGCTCAAATTTTAAATATTATTATATGAATTGTTTGTTTATTTTATACGACGATAAAACCGAAGGTAACTGAGTGCCACGCCCCAGCTAGGATGATGTGTCAACTAACAAATTCATCTACCGATCAGATACCCACATAGGAAGAAGTTCACCGGACATCACGATAACAGAACAATGAAAACCCAACAGCATACAGTGGATAAGGAACAACATTGAGGCGTGAGCATGGGACATAGAAAATTAACTCACAATGTGCAGACACATGCTCTGATATAAAGACCCAATCGAGAATTTGCAGTTTGATTTCTAACAAATGTCAAACCCGATCGATTATCACACGTGAAGAAATAATCATGAAGCAGGCTAGTATCGAGCGTAACAGCTCAAAGGACAAGACAAAAAGAAGCTCCCCGAAAAGTCGAGCCCACATTATACGACAATTCCGACTTTAAACCCGCCTAGTCTTGCTCGGACGTAAGGTGTTAAACACATCAACCAGACAATCGCAAGGTTGAGACACATTGAAGAGAAAATTGACCTGGACATCATTGCCAATGCCGACGGCGAACATTTGTGCGACCATGATGAGAAGTGGCAGAAGGATCTGTTCAAACTGCAGAATCGACAAGTAGAAACTCCGATTTCTGTTTCTTGGAGACGCGAGAAACCCCTACAGAAATGTGGACAACCGCGCAGTTTGGGACGAAGCTGTTCTTCTAAATAACTTTCCAGTGTTTTTTATTCAATTAAAAATAGATAATTTTGTTAGTTATTTGATTTATGAAAGAATGTTGACTTTCCCAAACATTTCAAAGGAAGGACCAATATTTAAAAGTAAAGATTCACTGAATTAAACAAGGGGAAAAACCGATTGCAGAGGAGATTCACTAGGGGAGCGAATTGATCGAAACCTTAAAATTATCTACAAAACCTATAACAATGTGATATGAAAAGGTGTTGGAATTTAATTCCAGTGTTAAAGCTATTAAAGGTTAGGCGAGCCTATTGCGAGGAAGCGATGTGACTAGTAGAAGTGCTCCGTAACCAAGTGGAGGTACTCAACGATGGAATGGACGTGATTCTGTCTCGAGGCGATGCGGGAACGTCTCCAACAACTCGAAATACTACAGTTACAAGCGGTACATGAACGGCGGGAAATACGAGCCCCCAAGGTGCATATCAGACAGCAAGGAGATCGAGAGCACCACGACATTATCGAATAACACTTAGTGGAACAAATGTTAACGAAGCCGGAAACTCAACTACAAAAGCCGAATGCCCAATCCACCTCAAATCATCGTACGACTACCAAATTGAGTAAAAATACGAAGCGTAATACGCAGGGCAAGCTCAGGCGCCTCCGCCGACGTGCCTGCAAGGAAATTCGAACGCCAGGACACTCACATGTTTCCTGATTCACACGTCAAATAGTCACTTTAGTGTTGCGCGTTTACAATAATAGACTTTAATGTTGTTTATTTTCATTCCCAATTCAAATGCATTTGAGAAAGATTTTTCAGCAGGGTTACGCCGACTCACATCATAGCATGAGAGACAAGTCATAAGGGAATATATCTTCCCAGGTTCACGTCAGGTAACATAGAATAAAGAGACCTAACTAAATTCGGGCACATGCCTTCTATCGGCAACCCGCGAACTCATTGGAATGTTCGACTATTATAGTGTTCAAGGGTAGACTCACTTCTTGCGAGTATTCACACATACAACACACTACCAACGTTGATTACTCAACGAGTGTCAGATGGTAAAATAAATCATTGTATCTTGTGTCGGAAACGACAAGAAGGGTAAATTATGGATTACCTGTGACCTACCTATTTCGACTCAAGTATGCATAAAATGCAACAATCACAGCGCCATAGCAGCAAATAAATCATGATATCACAATTTCAGATATCACAACAGATTTATACATGAATTCATTTCAAACTCACTTTATGTAATTAATTAATTAATGTAAATAGTTAATCATAATTAAATGCAATTCCTCAATTCATCAATATGCTTTTGTACAAAACGGTAATTTATAAAAACGCAATTTAATATTAAATTAATAATATTATTTTTCATTCGATTCACATTTAACCGGTTTTTAGATTCTGATTTCTCTTTATTTTGATTTTACCTTTTTATTTAACACAAACTTTAGGCAATTAATGATTAATTAATGATTAATTAATCGATTAATCGATAAAAAGTTTAATTGATTAAATTAAATTTAATCGATTAAGATTTAAGAAAACATTATTATTATTTATTTAGACGTGCAGGCGTAAATAAAAATGGTGACTAATAAAAGCACAGTTGAAGTGAAGCATTTAAACAGAAAGTTGAGCAAACATTTTATTTTTATGGTAACTGCTGATGACGAAGTAGATGAAGGCAACAAAATTTAGTGCGTTCACTGCCATAAACAATTTGTCTTTCAGGATTCAAATACATCGCTGACGTACCACCTTCAGCATACGTATATTCAAGTTGTCGATAGTGACGTGCAGAAGAGTTCTCAAGTACAATCAATAATTAATTTTTTGTTGTGTCAGTTAAAGAAACCTGTAAGTAACAAAGTTACAGCGGACTTGAAAGCTGCTATTGCACAGTGGAATGCCAGTTCAAGACGTCCGACAGAAATTGTGGAAGATGACGGACTATAGACAGTACTACCTATATCTCTTCAAAGCAAGAACTACAATTTGCCCAGTTGCAGTTCAATCGAAAATATCATTGGTCAGATGTACGACGAGAAGTTAACAGAACATAAGAAAACTATAGAAAGTATTTACAGTATTGCTCTCACTACCGACTTTCGGACCTTCAAACAACAATAAATCATACGGGACACTGGATTGATTCCTACTGGAAACTGACATCAATTGCTTTAGGTTGCTTATTTGTTGGCAAAAGACACGCTGCCAAAAATGTTTCAAATTTCTACGAAGAGTTTTCTGCATCATTGGACATCACTGATAAAATATGCTGTACACCCGTTTGCGAAAGTTAACATTGTCTATAATATACGTTGGTGTGCACACCAGTTAAGGTGAGTCATCAATTATATAACAATGTTAACTTAATTTCATTTATTCAATTTTTCAAAAATCGTTTTAAGGTAAGTTTTTGAATTAAAGTAATTTTTAGGACTTGAATTTTGATTTTATATTATTATGAGATCATTATTCAAGTTCTTAAATATTACTGTTAGTCATCATTTATAATATAATATATTAATAATTAAATTTCAGGTGTTTTTTAGGAATTTTATGATATTTTATTTGGATTTATTTGGATTTATTTGGATTTATTTGGATTAGATATTTTTATAATTATAAATAAATAAAGTATTCACCAAACATTAATTTTTTAAGACATTTAGGAAAGAATGGATAAAATAGTTTTGTAAGTTTTGTAATCTTCTTTCGAATTTTGTCTTTTTCTGTAATTCTATGAAAATATTAATTTGTTAAAATAATTTATTAAAATTTTTCTTGCAAATTCAAAGATGTCGAAGGACCTTCTTCAATATCTGTAAATCTAAAGAAATTTTATATTCTAAATTATTTTAAAATTAAATCCTTCGATGCATTTTCTTCTTTTTCTCTAAAGCTCAAGGTCGAGAAGTCGGAATCTGATTCAAAAGTTTTTTCGTGCATAACTTTTTAAATAATTTGAAAATATTAATATGTTAATTATATGTTAATCAATGTTAATTTCGCAAAAAAAACCACTTTATGCTAATTGGTTTCCTTCACTTTTTAGATTCCTATAATAAATATGTTAACTTTCGCAGCATCAAATTTTTACACACAGGTAAGTTTGTGTGTTCCTATAATATATATTTATTGATTTGATTTTAGATTATAGGGTATGTTATATTTCGCAAACGGGTGTATCGTAACTGATAGTGCACGAAACATGATCGCTGCTAACAGACAAACAGATTATAGTCTCATACCATGTATCGCACACTGTCTTTAATTTAGCAAACACCAAACACCAGTGAACAAACGCATTTATAATGTAAAAATAAAATCAATACGTGTATATTATATAAAAATACAAACTTACCTATGTGTTGAATTTTGGCGTTGCAATGAACAAATGCATTTAATATAGAAAGTAAGAAAGTGGTAAAAAAAATAAACTGACACACACGATCACAATACATAATAAAAAATGCATGCAAAATTTCGATATGTAGAATCGTTGTAATGAAAAAACGCACTATAATGAATCATTTACAGATATTTTTAGAAATCTTTAGAAAAAAATGACCGAAAAAATTTGACGAATTTTCCGAAAACTCCACTTTGAGTTGTATAAATAATAAAGACATTATTTCGTAAGATTTATTTTCAATAAATTTAATATTAGTTCTTTTACTAGAACATGACAAAATAATCTGACTTACATTATATCTAAATAATTCCAACTAACTTCATTGAATTTCATAAAAATCCTAAAAAATCCTGAAATTTAATTATAATTTATATTAAAAAATTTTGATAAAAAGCAATATTTAAGAACTTGAATAATAATCATATATCTTTATTGATCAAAATTCAAGTCTTATAATTATTTGAAAGTCATTTCTAAAATGGCTAAAATAGTTAAACATAAATTACATTATTTCATTTCATCAGAAACAAATTACTGTAGTGACGTATCTATAATTGGTTGTGCACACCAACCTATATTATAGATGCATTTGTTCACTGCAAACGGGTGTAGTGGTTTTTGGCGTGTAGAGCAACTACTCACTCACCAATTTAATAAATCATTTTGGAAATTTATTTTATCATTTTACAAATGACTTTCAGGTAAGATGTTAAATTTTAAGTAAATTTTAAGACTTGAATTTTGATCCATATAGATATGAGAGCATTATTCAAGTTCTTAAATATTACTTTTAATCAACAGTATAATTATAAATTATTTTTAATTAATTTTCAGGGTTTTTTAGGAATTTTATGACATTTAACTTTAAGTATTTTGAAATTACTTCGAAAAAATGTGTGTCTGATATATTTTTAATTATAATTAAATAAATGAATCACCAAAAATATGTATTTTTCTAAATAATTTTGGGAAAAATCGCCGAATATGAATAAAATTAATTTTTTAATTTTTGCAATTTTTTTAAGCTCAATATGAGAGGCTTCTTTCAGGAAATCAAATCTGGATTGAAAATACATTGAACCAAATTCATTTACTCATGATAATTTCATTAAAAATATATTTTAAAAACTTTTCAGCGATCTTTTTTTTCTAAAAATTGTCTAAAATAAAGTTATTATAGAAACGTATCTCAGCGGTGCATTTCTATGAATCAACAGTTTGTATGTGTTTTTTAGTATATTTTTGCTTGTGTGCAGTTTTTAATTTTTCTTCCACTCTTTAGATTTCTATAGTGTGTTGGATTATTGAGTTGTTGACAATATTTGGAAATTCAAACTTTGCTCTGACTCCAAAGTGTGTCTACTAATTCACAATTCAACACTCTCGAACACAATAAGCTTTATTAATATCCACACGGAATTGTACAAATTTCAATTATAACCAATTAACCATAAACCAATTTATCACACAGAGCTTATTTCGACACTACGTGAAGAATAGCCCTTTCTGTAATCACAACAATAATCACTAGCCGTCAACTACTCAATTACAGAATACGTTGATCGATTTTTCTATTTGCTTTGACCACACTTTACTTTATTTACTCCACTTCCACTTTATATTCAATTTTACGAAAAATTCTCGTTGCTTCTCGTTTTACTCTGTTTTTGATTCTCCTTTTTAACTCTTTTCGTCTCTAATTTCGTTCTATTTTTGTTCAACTTTTTGTTCTTGCTTCTGTTCTAATTTTGTTCCTAAATCTGTTCTAAATTTGTTCTGATTTCTCGTCCACCAGTTTTCCTTTATATAGTTGTTTTGTTTATGGCACTGGTGACAGATTTTGTTTTTCTTTTTCCATTTTCTTCTGCGTTCCCCTATGTCAGCCTTATCTCTGACAGATGTCAAGATATTTTTCCTTTTTCCTTTTTTGTTTGACCGCCTTCTTCCAGCAATTACGTTATCACTGGCGGGCTGTCGAGATAATAATATTGTTGTTTCCCTTTTTTCCTGATTTCAAAATTCCTTTTCCTTTTTGTACTAATTAATTAGTACTGGCCTTGACTTTTATTTTCATGTTTGATTCCTTTTATTTTCTTTATCTTTCTCATTTTTAATTTCTTTTTACTTCCGGTTTTTTTTCAACGTTTCCATAGATCGTCCCGTTTGTCATGACGATCTTCCCCCCAGGTAATGTTATTTATTTATTTATAAATTGTTTATTTAGGTATCCTCAACAAGTGTAAGATGTATCTCAATGCACTATAAATCAGAAAATCAGCGTGAAATCAAAGTAATTATGTATGTTTCTAGAATGTAAGATTATTGATTTTTTGTTATATTTTAGGAGACGGTTCTCAGCGGTGTTTGGTGTATTAGCAGGTTAGAAGGCAGCTGACTCATCATTTCTTGTGGCAAAATGTCGACACTTGAAATTTAAAGTACAGCTCTGTCAATCATCGGTACTGAAGAGAAATTGCAGCAGGATGTGGCAACTTGTTGGCGCAGTATCTACATGATGTTAGCCAGGTTTTAGGAAGCCAAAGATTCCATAATGCAGTATCACATTGACCATCCAAAAAACTACAATGAATCTCAACTGACAGAATCAGATTAGAATGAAATGGCCAAATATATGTCAGTCTTAGGATTACTTGCAGATGCTAAGGAACATGTTAGGAGTAAACAATATTCAACATGTTCTGCCTTTGTTCTGCTAGAGACCTTTTTGCGTTGACTGCTGATGATTAATGACGTTCCAGGTTATATTGCACGATTCGAAACTGCAACATTGAACGACTTCACAAACAAATGACTGTGACCTTAGATCCACGTTACAAGAAACTCACGGATCTAAGACGAAAGAAACGTGAAGCAATGTGAACGGCATTGTCCAATGCATTATGGGACTTCCACGATAAAGACACTCAGCAAGACGTCCAACATGCTCAGAAGACAAAAGCATCTATGCCGAAGAAACAAAAACTTACTCTGTTGTTAAGCGACTCTGAATCGCGCTAACAAGAAGAAACTCCCATTCCAGAAACAGAAGATCCTCTTATATGATGGAAACTTAATGATCACCGCTTTTCTGTCCTAAGCAGTTTTGTGCAAACAATTTGCTGTGTACCGGCAACATCTTTTCCATGCGAAAGACTGTTCAGTTCTTCAGGATACATCGTCAATAAAATGCAGATCATGTCTGTTAGACGCAATTAAATTCAAATCTTCTTCAAGCATTTATTTTTTATAACAACTTCAAAACTGTCTCGTTTAGTAGCGTATTTAAACACCGAGGCGTGATAATTATTAATATTAATGTAATTAATGGTCATTTAATTGATTTAATTTAATATAATTTAATATAATATATAATTTAATATAGAATTTAAATATAAAAATTTAACAGAAATAATTAATTCTACTAACTGATCTCAATGTCTATTTCCGGAAAATGTAAACGCTCTGGTTAGTCTGCGTGACTGGCTAAACTGATGCTTACTAAAAGTGCCTGACAGTCTGTATACTGTATAAGTTTTATAAATAAACTAACTCTCTGCGTTTTTTAAGTTTCAGAAAAAACACTTACGTCAGTGTTTTAGTTTGAATTTACAACATTTTTATGTGCACTGTGAAGTTAAATCATGGATTGTTGCAGACTAGATACAAATAGTTGGATTTATAAATGCGTTTTAATTAATTGACAATTAATCGATTAGTCGAATAAAATTTTCTCCGTTTAATCGAACAAGAAAATAATATATATATATAATAATAATAAATTATAATAATTTAACCCATGCCTTGGTAGTAAATATTTATATAAAAAATTTACCAAAATAAATAAAATTAATCTTTCAATAAAACAAAGATGACTACCATTAAAATTTGACTATAAATAAACAATTTATTTTAACATTTTAAATTCTTTCCTTGAATATATGAATAAACTTATTTCTAAGGAATTAGAATATTAATATTAAATATATGTATATAATTAAACGCGGCAAATGTTTGTTGAGAGTTAAATTATTCATATTTCGATATACCGGCTGAGTAAGAAGATTAATTTGAATTTTTGTAATTAGTTTTTTCACAAAAACTTATAATCATTTATTATACAAATCTTTTTTTACCGAATTTCGGTTGATTGCAATAACATAACAGTATTTATTAAAAAAGCTAGACTATGAATCAGTAAATATATCGATCTTTTTGATATTCAAGAAAATTCGTGAATATCAAATAAACATCAATATATTTACTGATTCATGGTGAAGCTATTTTAATATATACAATGAAAAGAAATCAGTGGTGAAATTTGAGAAAAAAGTTCTCTATATTTACTCAATTCTTTTTTTATGCGGCTTTTACAAAGGTCTTAGTTGTTATTAGTTTTGATGTATTTCTTGCAAAATATACTAGTTCATTATTATTTTCTCTGCAGTCATTTAAAGTCTATTTTCGTGAAGTTTATATAAAATAGCTGTCTTTTTCTTTCCTTAAAAAAATAAGTTTATAATCGTGAAGTTTAATTTGTAAAATCTGAAAATTAAGTAGAGACAACTATTGAATCCTGGGTTAAAAAGCTTGATGTTAGGAAAATTGCAAGGTGGATATTACATAAGAAGAATTCGAAAGGATAACAAGTTGTTATTCATAAATGAAATCAAATCAGTGGCCGATAATTTTGGAGTTTTTATGATGTAATTATTATTTCATTGAGGTGGTAGTATAAACTCAACACAGTATGGACTTCTACTTCACTCTTGTTTTTCATAAAGAAAAAAAGGAATGACACTGCAATATTGTACACGTTCTATGAATATTTTAAAATAAGTACTAAAGTTTCTTTATTAAGTAATGACTACTTAAAAGAAATTCCTATATACACAACTGAATGTATATTTACAGTTTGGTTTTTACATCAGAAACCACTCCGATACGTTTCCTATAATATATGTTGAAAATAAATTTATTTAATTAAGAAAATCTCACAAAAATGCCGCAAAATATATATTTCAAAGAAATAATTTATTTTTAATAAATGTTCCTGTCCTAAAGAAAAATAAAGTTCAATTTCGTTTTTCAATATTGAGATATTTCTGCATGAAAGTGTCTTCAAATCCGAGCATGATTGTATGA
Organism: Schmidtea polychroa; assembly: GCA_959609185.1. Taxonomy (NCBI): domain Eukaryota; kingdom Metazoa; phylum Platyhelminthes; order Tricladida; family Dugesiidae; genus Schmidtea; species Schmidtea polychroa. The sequence continues at coordinate 31,087 of CAUHTR010007350.1, forward strand.
CTAGAATGAAAAATTAAATATTAGTTACCTTTTGAGTATTTCATTTTATAAAGTTCTATTTTATTTTTTAATGTAGTTTGCAAGTTATATGTTGGTTATTGTCGGTGAAATTAAATACACCAGAAACCACTCAGATACGTTTCCTATAATATAAGTAAAAAATCAATAATCTTACACTTATAGAAACATACATACTTACTTTGATTTCACGTTGATGTTCTCATTGATAGTGGAATGAGATACGCCTTAGACTATCGAAATCTAAAAAGTGATAGAAAACATAAATAATGTACACAAATACCAATACATACTACAAAAACAAACAAACTTTCGATTCATAGAAATGCACCACTGAGATACGTTTCTATAATAACTTTATTTTAGACAATTTTGAGAGAAAAAAAGATTGGTGAAAATTTTTTTAAATGTATTTTTAATGAAACTACGTTAAATTATCAAGAAAATGACGAAATAAATCAACCTTTCACTATTAATTAATTATAGAATCCTACATAAAGCTCAGAAATGAATACAAATAATTTGAGAAATTATTTTATTCATACTCGACGAATTTTCCCGAAATGTTTTATAACAATACATATTTTTGGCGATTGATTTACTCATTTAATTATAATTAAAAATATATTTGACTTTACATTATATCAAAATAATTCCAAAATACTTAAAAATAAATTTCATAAAATTTATAATACAATAATTAAAAATAATTTATAATACAATTTGTTAATAATAACCAGGTAATAATCTACAAATATTTATTTTTAATACAAAATACAAAATACAAATTATTGCCCAAATCTGGTATTATTAAAACACCCGATTTAAATGGCGAATTAATTAATTAAATCATAATGCTAATTATGCGTACCAGCTTTTATACTTATTATACTTTTTCTTATAATATAATATATATTTTATTTATAAATTAATTATTTAAATATCCCTAACATCTCCCCTGTTTAAAAGGTTTTAGCCATTCAACGTTGCGAATTATAATTTTCCCATCTCTGTCTCGTAATTCATAACTATTTGCATGGATCTTTCTAACAATTACGAAAGGTCCTGTATATCGGTCCTCCTCTTTTTTTCTCAAATCTACTTTAACTAAAACTTCTTCATTTATATCGAATTCTCGGTGTATTCGGTTCTCATTTTTATAATTTAAATTTCTTTGTTTTGATTGCACTTCCTCCACTATTTTACTTCTATCGTTGTATATTCTTTTATTATTGTTCCATTCTCTAGATATCCGAAAACCAAATATTGCTTCTGATGGACTCTTTCCAGTTGTGCTTTGAATGGTAGCATTTAAAGTAAACTCAATTTCAGGTAACACTTCAACCCAATTTCTCTTAAGTTTATCTCTTAATGATGTACTGATAAAATCTCGTATTGTTCGAAATTGTCTTTCAATCAAACCATTAGTGTTATGATGATAAGGGCTAGAAAATTGTAGCTATATATTGTGATTCTTAGCCAACTCTTTTATAAAGTTAGACTCAAATGTTTTTCCACAATCAACATGAATAATTCTCGGTGCCCCGTATTTTAATATCCAGAATTTCACAATAGTATCCGCTGTAGTTTTTTCGTCCTGCTTTGCTACTGCTGTCAACGAAATGTATCGACTACACATATCTATAATTCCCAAAATATATTTCTTTCCATGAATGTTTGCCTGCAAAGGTCCACAAAAATCTATCGCTATAACTTCAAACGGTTCCGCAACTTGTGTTTTTACAATTAGTTCTTTTGTTTTTGTTGTCAATGTTTTTCGTTTCTGGCATATTTCACAACTTTGAATATATTGAGTCGCGATTGTATTTAATTCCTCCATATCGTAATTAACTTTTATATAATCGATTACCTTCTTGCATCGAGCGTGACACAACATTTTGTGCATCTCTTTGACAAATTCTATTCTCTTTACTTTTGGAATCCAAATTTTATTTTCTCTTGTTAAAATTAAATCTTCGATGATTTTAAATCTTGTAGTCTCATTTTTATCAATTGCTTTTCTCATATGTTCTATCTCTTCATTACCTTTTTGCCATTGCAATCCATGTTTAGTAGCTGTCATTGCCAACAATCTGGTTTTTACTCTCTCTGTCTTGGCATCTTCATGGATTTCCATACACCGTGTACATTTCCCACATTTATCTCTTGATAATGCGTCAGCGTTCGAATGGTCAATTCTTTTTCGATATTTAATATCCATATTTAAACTACTCAAGAAGTTTATCCATGTCTGAAATTGTGCCGTTATAGGTTTTTTTGTTGTCATCATAAATGTTATAGCCTTGTGATCCGTTCTCAGCTGGAATCGCTTGCCGTAAAGATAGTGCTTAAAATGCTGTGCAAAGTAATAAATTGCTAAAAGTTCCTTTCTCGTGATACAGTATTCTATTTCATGTTTACTCATCGTATGTGAACCATAGGCAATAACACGTTCATTACCTAGGTTATCAATCTGTGACAAAACATCTCCTATAGTGTTGAAACTAGCATCCGTATCCAAAATAAATTCTTTCTCATAATCAGGGTATATTAGAACTGGTGTAGTTGATAGTGCTTTCTTCAATTCCTCAAAACTTTCTTGACATTCTTGTGACCAAACTAACTTGTCTTTATTGTTTCCGCACATCGATTCTAATATTCTTGCGAATTTTGAATAATTTTTTATAAATTTTCTGTAATAATTACACAGTCCTAAGAAACTCCTCAATTGCTTTAAACATTTTGGTCTTTGAAACCTTTTATTGCTTCTATTTTAGCTTCATCGACTTTAACACCTTCGCAAGTTATAATGTGACCAAGAAATTTTGTTTCCTTCACCAAAAATTTGCATTTTTCAGGATTTATTCTCAATCCTGCTTCTTTTATTTTTTCTAATACTTCATTTATTCTTTTATTATGATCTTCTTTGTCTTTTGAGAATATTAAAATATCATCTAAATACACTATAGCAATTTTCCATAATAATTTTCCTAAAACCATATTCATTAATTTTTGGAATGTAGCTGGAGCAGCAGCAATCCCAAATGGCATCCTATTAAAGCAGAACTGCCCAGATCTTGTTGAGAACGCTGTCTTTTCTAGCGAATTTGCTGTTAATTCAACCTGATAATACGCGCTTCCCAGATCAATGGTGCTAAAGTACATTGATCCATTTAATGAATCTAACATCTGTTCGATATTAGGCATTGGGAAGATTTGTCTTTCTGTCATTTTATTTAAACTTCTAAAATCTAAACATAATCGAATATCATTTTTCTCCTTCTTCCAGACACATACTAACGGCGTATTCCACGGTGAGTCACACTTCCTAATTATGCCGTTTTCTTCCAAATTTTTAATAGCTTCTTCAATCTTTTCTTATAGGTGGGCTGGCTGTCTTCTTGGGTTCAAATGGATTGGTCCTTCAACAGTTTTAATATCATGCTTTAATAGATTGGTTTTGCCTATATCCCACTTATCTATCATAAATACTTCGGCATTTTTTTATTACTCCATAAAGTTTGTTGTCACACCTTAATCCTATTAATTCTATTACTCTTTTAAATCGAAGTTCATCACTCGTTCTTTTCCCAAATTTGGCTTCAATGTTGCATATTTCCATATTATTATATTCGCTTGCATTTTCGATGTTATTTCCGATAACTTTAGTTTTATGTCAAACCTACGTAATAAATCGATTCCTCCAATTATCGATGGAGATACATTTTCAACTACTACAAAAACAATATTTTCTTCTCTACTTCCTATATTTATTCTAAGCTTGATTCTTCCCAAAGTTTTTAATGGACTACCATTTGCGCACCAGATTTTGTCTCCGTGTTCCTTTAAAACTCGATTTCCGATCTCCTTTATAATCGAACTATCAATCACATTCATTCTAGCTCCTGTATCCAACAAACAATTCTTAAAGTAATTATTTATGCCTATTATTACACTTGGACGTCCACCCATTTTATCATAAACAATATTATACTCATCCTTCTTCAAATATGTATCAAATATTTTATCCTTTTCATTATGTACATAAATCATATTTTCTGGTTTTTTTAATTTTTTTACGTCATCTAACGATAAAATCTGAGTACAATTATTTTTACATTCTTTTTTATTATCGTCATCAATTTTTATTTTTTCAAAATTGTTTTCATTAGGCATATTTAAAATAATTGCATCATGAATATCCGTAACTTTATTTTTTACACTTTCTATTATATCACATTGATTCGCTTTTTTAAAATTTGTTTCTAGCTCATTATTTTTTCCAACTAAATCGATATTTCCTACAATTCTACTGCTACCATTATTTCTGATTACATTATTCTCATCCAACATTTTATTATTTACTTTATTTAAATTATCTACTAAAGGACTTATACTATTCACGTTATTATTAATATTTTCTACATTATATACATTATTTACAAAAAGAATTATACTATTCACTTTACTACTAATACTATTAATATATTTATATCTACTTATACAATTATACTGGCATACACAATCGTCATTATTACCCATTAATTCATTGCTCCGATCATCTCGCCCAACGATGGAGCTTCTTGGTTTGGGTAGTCTTCGTCTTGGCATGAAATCTTTTCGTCGTTCTCGGCTTCATCAGCCTGAAACGCGGCTACCTGTGTCCGTCTCGATGGTCCCCGCTCGTCTGCGTATCTTCTTCTGTCTGTCTGATTCCAGCATTGAAATCGTAGGTGGCCTCTTCTACCGCATCCTGAGCACGATATTGATGGGCATTCTCTTCTGTTGTGTCCAATATCTTTACACGCAAAACATCTCATCTCTGCATTCTGTGTTCTCTGATTGCACTCTCTGGATTGGTGCCCTTCTTTTCCACAATGCAAGCATTTCTGAACCCTTGGTTTCCGACATTCTCGACTCATATGACCCACCTCCTGACAATTCCAACATGTAATAACTGGTCTGCTTCTAACCGGCATTTATCTTTGTTGGAATCTGTTCTGGAAATTATCAGCTTTCATCCTCGGTGTTGAATCATATCTGTGTTCACTTCGTTGTGAATTTGTAAAAGTTCTGCTTTGGTTCTGTCTATCGGCAAATCCTTGTCTCGTCTTGACAATACTCGCAAACGTTTCCTTCCTTCTATTCAAAACTGAAATTCCGGATACTTCAATGTTTATATCATCGACCTTCTTTATCACTCCTTTTATTTCGTCGACGCTCATCGCATCTCTCATCTTTATTTCTTTCTGTGTATCCTCGTCTTTGATACAATGGACCAAAAAATATGACATTAATTCTTTCTTGTCCCATTTGTGCTTCAGAACTTGGTCAACCATCTTTTCTATTTTTTTCGAAATATACTGGGGCAGTATCATCGTTCTTTTCATAATTGCAGAGGGTTAGAAAATCCCCTATCAACGTCGTTGGTTTCTTGAAAGCCTTTTTCAATCTGTCTTCAAAACAAATTTCATTTTCTTCTATTGCTTCATAAATTGGCAACAACTCTCTTGCGATTAAACATTTGATCATCATACTTTGACTGGATTGTTCTAGTCCACATAATTGGAAATACCTCTTGCATTCTCCAATAAAAACGTCTACATCGACGCTGCCATCGTAAATATCCGGGATCATTTTATTGATCATTGCCAGGGTCGCCATGTTAATAATAACCAGTTAATAATCTACAAATATTTATTTTTAATACAAAATACAAAATACAAATTATTGCCCAAATCTGGTATTATTAAAACACCCGATTTAAATGGCGAATTAATTAATTAAATAATAATGCTAATTATGCGTGCCAGCTTTTATACTTATTATACTTTTTCTTATAATATAAATTATATTTTATTTATAAATTAATTATTTAAATATCCCTAACACAATTGTTGACTAAAAGTAATATTTAAGAACTTGAATAATGATCTCATATCTATATGGATTAAAATTCAAGTCTTGCAATTTACATAAAATTAAAGATCTTACCTGAAAGCCATTTCCACAATGGCTAAGATAAATTTCTAGAAAAGTGAAATTTATTAAATTAGTGAGTCAATTTAATGAAAATGTATCTGGTGAATGTACAGTGGTGATTGGTGTACATTTATTTACCTCTATAGAGTCTCACTACTTATTTAGCACACCTCGCATCTCAAGAAATTTTGAAAATGAGCAAGTATTATAAATTTTAAAAATATTTTCAATGACTTATTTTGATGAAACAAGTTTTTTGTGTAATTTTTAATAAAATAACATTTAATAGAAATCTTTGAATAATTTACATTTACAATCATGCAAAAATAAATATTTTTATCTCTAATATTATTTTTAATTGATTATTCCTAATTTTAGACTCACGAAAAAGATAAAAATCCCGACAAAACTATTGATTCAGATCATATTTGCCGATAAATTAGTTCACTTTTGTAATTGTGAAAGATAAATCAATTGTGAAATATTCTTATGACAAAAAGTTTCTTTTTGATATAGACGGTGAAAATAATGATAACTCGTTAATTCATAAGGAAGTCTCGGCGGGTGTCGTTTTGAAACTGTAAGTTTTTAATCTATTTTTATCAATATCCTTTGTAGTATCAATATCCTTTTGTAGTCTACAATTTATTAGCAAAATTCGACAAATAAAATATATAGAAAATAAAAGCTTCTAAAATTAAAATATTTCATTTTACTCACATTTCCTTAAAAATTTTTTAATCTTATTTTTTTAAAATAAAAGAGATTTTTTTTCATTCTTCAAATGCAAATAAACAGATTCAAAATTTTCACAAAGTCATTTGATAGAAAGTCATCCAAGACATCATGAGTTATCAGCCCCTTCCACATCAACAATAAATAAAAATACTTTTGCAAAATGAGGAATTGGATTGCTAGTGACATGTTCTGCAAGATACCCGTTTCATTCAGTCCCATCATCATATGAGTCCAAATCGTTATTTGGAAAGTTAATATGTCTACATATTCAAAGTGGTTCATTTTTGTACATCCACAAATAATGTTTGATCAAACCTAACGTTGCTAAAACCAAATTTATTTCAAAATTACAATATAGGCTGGAGGAATATGAATTTATTAAAAAGAGAGCTTGAAGACTATAAATCAGTAATATATCGATGTTTGTTGATACTCGCGAATTTTCGGCACTGGCTTTTTCAAGTGAGTATCAACAAACATCGATATATTACTGATTTATAGTCTTCAAACTTTCTTTTTAATAAATTCAATGGAAAAAATAATCAGTGGTGAAATTGAAAGAAATGAAAGTTAATGGAGGAATATGGTAAAAATCGCGATTCCACATTTCACTTTACATTTGCAATTTCCATATGGAAGAGAACTGGAGTATACTGGGATCAGCAAAATGAAGCTGAATATAAGGATAATTTTACACTCAAATCCCATATTAAATAATTAATTACTGTAAATTTGTTAATTGAGAATTTTTAATTATGAAAAAGTTCTTTTCAATTATCTATTAAAAAGATATACAATGTTCAACTAGAGCTTCTAATCCCTTTTTTACCACATCATCTGTAATTTTATTGGATATAAATCTAACATAAATGCCATAAATTCATAATTTAAAATTGAAAAGTTTAGAAACTATTTCAAATTATAGAAATGTTATATTTTAATTTTATACCATTGATTTTCTTTCAATTTTTATTTTTAGAAATATTTTTTAAATTATATTTGGAGAACCTTGGATACGTGTCTTCATTTTCAGTAGTCAGATTAGGAGTCATAACATAAATGACATCCATAGTAGCCGCGACCGTGATTTGGGATATGATTTGTTAATTGATTATTAATTATTATTATTATTATTATTATTATTATTATTATTATTATTATCATTATTATTATTATTATTATTATTATTATTATTATTATTATTATTATTATTATTATTATTATTATTATTATTATTATTATTATTATTATTATTATTATTATTATTATTATTATTATTATTATTATTATTATTATTATTATTATTATTATTGAATAAATAGTTAAACATATATGACAATGATTTAATTAAAAGAAAACGCCAATCAAACATTCTTTTCCTGTCATCACCAGGTAGGATATAATAACTATATAAATTAAGTATTTTAAACAAATTTATTAATTTTATTAATTATATAAAAAAATTTTTATTTAATAAAAACATTTCATTCTTTTTAAAAATTATAATTAAAACAATATATTATTTTTTTTAAATTTTAGCATTCAGAATTTAATTTAATAATTTAAAAAATTTTATTAATTATTTAATTTACCAAACCACAATCAATACATACAATATACAAAAGAAAATTTTAAAAATATTTAAAACACAAGTATTCACTGGATTCTGCCCATTAATTTTAGGATTCAATGACTTTATCAACAACGCCCCACAAATTATGCGTTCCTAATAATTATCGAAATTTTTTAATAAAATATTTAAATCAGATATACTCCCTTGCTTCATTTTATTTAAGGAATTTATTTCAATCATACCTTTGCCAAATCCAAACTCGAATATCATTCTATATCTTATTAGATGATCTTTGTACTTGATTTGATCTCCTCAATTCTTTTATTAGAAATTGAAACTTACTTTTACTGAAAAACTTTCTTTACTGCTGTCATAAATTTATTTTCTAGGCAATGGAAAGTCCAATCCATCTTTAACAAATGGGATAATAATCACCTACTTTATATTTATGTTTAAGTTCGTAATTCAAATAAGTATTACCAAATGTAATGTGATTTACAATTCCTGGAACTGATTCTACGTAAAAACAGTTTGCACGTCAACTGTTGTACAATAGTTTACACCACTGTCTTTTTAACCTTTCGGTGGACTCTTTCGATAACATGGATTTTCAGCGTCTATATAAAAAGGAGTGCAGAAAATTCATATTAAATTTAAAGAAAAACTCCAATCGATAGTTCTAAAAAAGAAATAACTATAAATGAAATACTAACAAGTATATTCTGTAAGTAATTGTGTAGAATAAAATCCTTCATTATCACAACTTCCTTTTCGATATTTACAAGTGTACCTTATAAATCAAACAAAAAATATAATCAAAAAAAGTCATATTTGTTTATTTAGTTGATATTTTCATGCAGGTAAACAAATAACAGGCCTGTTATCTCATATCACATGTCAAGTAACAACAATTACTGTTGTATCTAATTTTCCCCTATTTTAGTCAAGTACTTTTCTATGCAAATAAGATTACAACTCAAAACATAACATTTAAAAAATTATCTTATTGAAACAAAATTATATGTTAGCTACTCCATCAATAAAATCTTTCATTTTTTTAGTTACCTTTGATCTGTTTTCTTTTTTTGATAATATTTCACCTATTTTCATTTGGACTAAGGATAAAAAAACTTAATTTTACGAAACGCCTTGGCTTTGCCTTTTTCAATTTCTCTCCAATCTGATTGGTCTCTAAAACTGAAATTGTTTTTATTTAACATAATATTTAAAATTTAAAATATGGGTTTCATATTTACTTTTTACATTTATTTACATTTAAAATATTTTACAATTTCAAACTAATTAATAAAACAAGAAATTCAATTTAATTAAAACATTTTATTCTTGAAAATAAAGATTAAAAAAATTAGAATAGGCAATATGCAAAATATGAAAAATTTAAAAGAAGCATTCGATTATTTAAAGTGTAATTTTAAAAGTGCAATGAGAAAAGGTTGAAGAGCTTACTAAAATTTCAAAAATTTTAACTTTCAAAATGGGGGTTTTTATGAAAAGATTATTTTAAAAATAGTTTGTTTAATTTTTTTTGCGTAAAATAAATCATATATGTTCGATAATATTGGATTTTAAGCATTGGGAAATTTGTTTTATTACTTAAAATTGATGAAAAATTTAATTATTATGAGTTTATAATTTACTGATTGTAATGTTATTGCAACTGATAATAACTATTAAAAATAAACCAGTTGTTCAATATTGTCCTCCATAATGGCAATTAATTAAATATTGTCTTTTTGTCATTAAAACAACAGGCTTAATTGAATTTATCCAATTAATTGTTTTTCACACAAATCTTTCAACGTTTTTTGCCTTCAGATTAATTTTTTTACAATTTATTTTCACCATTTTCAGTGAATTATAAGGAAATAAAAATTTAATATATTCAAATAACAATTTTTGACAGATAAAAGAGCTAGGATAAACAGAATGCTTGAGATTATCATTTTGAAAAAACGCAATCTGGAGCCATTTTCATCAAATCCTTATTTTTTTCTCTAATATATTCATTATTTATTCACTATCTTTATGTTTTCTGAACCCATTTTCTGAAAATTTAAATATAAGCATAACGAAATATATAAAATGAAATATGTCAGAAAAATTAATAATGTTTTTCATGATATATATCAAATTTGTTTTAATATTAACTAATGCATATGTTTTATTATATTTCGAATGCTTTCAGAAAAATTCATAGGGTTTCTGAAAACTCGGGTTTTAAGGACTCGGCCAATACGAGTCATGAATTTTGAAAACTCGTCAAGTCCTAGTCGGAGTCGAGCCCAAATGTAAACTCATCGATAATCGAAAACGTTTAATATTATGGAGTTCAATAACAATTCTCATAGCTAAAGTCTGTAACAAAAAAATTATTAAAATTTATGAAAATTTTAATTTTTTTCAACAGGGATTTGTGGTCGTGTCAATAATTAAAACGAAAAAGTACTCAAATGTATATTTCTCATACTTTATAGTTAAATCATTTTATTATCTAACAATTAAAAAATAGCGCATTGTAGGAACTGTTGAATAATTGTTTAATTACTGAACAATATATTTAAAAAAAATAAAAATATTTTAAATTGTAACTCAACGGACCCCATAAGGTATTTTATTTATTTCAATGCATTAGGATTAGCCTCAATTGTTTGATGTATTTTTTGAATAATCAGACAGATGGAAATTATGAATTCGTTTAAAATAACATTGCAAACAGCAATTATTAAAACAAAAAAAAAAAATTAATTTAAGTCAGACTAATAAAAAAATTACATTTAGGTTAAAGTTAATAAAGTTTTCTCTTTAAATGAAGTTCAATTATAATAATAACTAATTTGGTTTAATATCAACCATTATGACTACTTGAGAAGTATAAAAAAAATAAATTCCCTCTAGGCAGCCAATTGAGACTTTGACATTGATGAGCACTTTAAACGGAAATGGATATAAGTGCTTAATTAATGTACATATTCTTTTCTATTGAATTTATTTTTTAATTGAGTTGAATTTTTTCATTTTTTTAAATCCGGATTTCATTTTTAAAATGCAAAATTGTATTTTCGAAACTTTTAAATTGTTATTCTCAAAATTATTTGTTTTTATTCGATTCACAAGTTAAATATTTTTAGATAATTACTTCATCATTAATTTTGAACGTTTGCAAATATAAATGAATGAAAATAAACAATAAATTCAGGATTAAATAAAATTATTAATGAAATTAATTTAAATCTAAATAATACGATTAAAACAATTTAAACATTTTTTCTAGCGATATTCATTATAATTATTATAAATAATTAACAATATCACTTTTGATGTAATTTAAAATTAAATGCAGAAAAGTTTATGCAATTTTAACATTACACATGTATCGTATTTTAGCTTTTGACTGTAGGTTAATGTTTTCTATATAACAAATAGTAAACATTGATGTATAATCGAAAATTAAATGAATATAATAAATGTAAATTATTGTAAGAGATACAAAGAAATAAATTCAGAGTAATCAAAATACAAAATTTAACACAGAAACTCAAAAATAAATTCAAAAATATTTTATATTTTTTATGAAGGTAAAGTAATGAAGTAGTTACCGTAATTACATATGTACATTTCTCTATTTCCGACTAAAATAGTCAAAATATAATGGACACATATTAAAAGACGAGAGTCAAAAACGTGCATTAAAGCAAATATAACGCGCAGGCGCCAAGAAATATTATTATATACAAAATAATAAGAAATTTTCAAATAATAAACGTAAAAAAATACCTGAACTTTATTTTCTACATCAAAAACACCAGAAAAAATGAATAACATCAAGTTGGTTTATTTTAAAGAAACGTTTAAAAGGATTACATGTTTATTTGCAAAACTCAACCCTTTAAGTAAGTGTTTATCAATCTTCTTAATACCATGCCCAATCGTAGTATTTTCAAAAGTCATATGCCCCACAGGCCCCTTTGAAGTAGCTGTCAAACATTGATAATCAGTATTGTCAGTATGCAAAAATAACGGTCGATGAAATTGCTGTATGCACGTTGTTATATTTAGTCATGAATGTGCATATTATATTAAAATATATATATGTGGAATAGATGATAATTGCTTTTTGTATGATATACAAAATCAAAATAAAATTAAACAGTTAAAATTTTGGATTCGGATTTCTGAGATATTTATTTCAAGTCATCAGGAAGAATTAAAAAAGCTATAATTTTGAACTTGCAAATTTTATGAATTCTATTCAAGTATTCCCCAAATAGGAAACTTAACAGACGACCACAGCAATATTGAAGGCTATAATCGAGCAAATTCTTAATCATAAAGAGACAAATGATCACAAACTACAAACGAACAAGTTAAGACAAAATCCTCATCTTTTCTAGATCACTTTGCTGACTGACTTGATCGTATTTGAACTAATTTTATTTATTTACAACAGACTAAAAATAAACGATTGATAAATAAGAATCAACTTTATTAACATCAATGCTTTTAAATATGACACTTCCCTGAAATTTTCAATAAAGATAATAAATAAAATAATAGTTTTGTGATTATCCTTAATCATTGAAATTTTCAGAAAATTAGAAAACCTTTATTTCTTATTAATTCTGAAAACGAAAATTAAATATAAGTAAAAATAAGTAACAACTAGAAAATAATGGATAAAAGAATTTCACTTCCTATTGTTATTAATATTTTCATCAGATAAAATATTTTGCTGACTTTTATTTATTAATTTTGGAACATAATAATTTAAATAAAATAAGATTATTATAAACAACAAATTAAATTTAACAATTATTATTATTATTATTATTATTATTATTATTATTATTATTATTATTATTTTTTTTTATTATTATTATTATTAGTATAATTAATAGTAGTACTATATAAATAAATCTACAAGATAATATTTACAATTATCCAATAGATGTAACAATATAGAAAAATATAATTATACACACACACATATATTAATATTATCCAATGATGAATTGCAAAATTTATTTTTATATAACTTCGACAGATTTCGATAGATCTACGCAATCAAAGCTTGATTCACAATGACCAGAAATGCTTAGCCAACGTTTAACGTATCCGACGTTGGTTCAGATTTTGATAACTTTCTTGGATTTATTTCAACAAACAAATCCTCTGCGGTATTCTCAATCAGAATTGGATGAAACTTTGAATGTAAAACGCAATCGCAATCAGACAATAATTATAATCGGTTACGTAGCGGGGACCGAATATCCTCCAGACATAGAAATCCGCAACTATAAACGGCATGGAAGACATATCTCGGGTGCTCTAACCTACGCAGTCAACAAAATTAACACTTGGGCACAAAATAATAGCAAAGAATCCTTATTACCATCAACCTATCAAATCAGTGTTCATTTTGTTGAGACTTATGGGGAAATGAACAATTCAATACAAGCTGTTGCCAAAATGTCGGTGGAGAAAAAGGTTTGGGCGATAATCGGACCAGAGGAAACTTGTCGAACAGAAGCGGATATTGCAATGGCATTTAATATCTTAATGATATCCCACTTTTGTACTGATAATATGTGAGTTTTATTTATTTTATATAACTTTTTAGTTATTTCAAAAGGAACTACACCTTAAAACCCATAAAATGGGGCCAATTTTGTTTCAGTTGACGCCTGAATAATAAAATACTTAAAACATTATCCATATTTTATTCAAAATAACTTGATAATAACTTTGGGTTTGGATTTTCAATAATTGACTGTTTAAAATAAAGTTTACAATGTGATATTCAATGCAATTTCTAATGACAGAGTAATATCAAATTTATTTGGCTTTCATCTTTACCGCGGTTAAAACTCGACCTGACCTAGAATTGTACATACAATTGACTATACAATCAAACCCGAAATTTGATCACTCCTCCACAATGTGTAATTAATTATAACAATTGTTGTATTTCTCTTATCAAATGTTTATAAAAATTATTAATATCTTACAAACTAGGAAAATATATATATATATATATATATATATGCCTTAAAATATGAAAAATTATATCTTCAGTAAAACAAAAAATATATAATTCATAATTCCCATAAATATAAAAGAAAACTGCATTTTCATTACAATTTGAAAAAATAAATAAAACTTTAATAGAAATAAGAAATTACATTAATTACAGTTCTCCCAGAGAAATGAATAATGAATTTGGTAATTTTTTTTGTTTAATTAATTAATAATTTCTGCTAAACATTTTACCAAAATCTTTTGTTTGAAATGTGTTTAATATTTTTTTAATTTTTCTTTAATAAATTCCAAGAAAATTTTACATTTAAAATAATAAACTTTCTAATTCTTTATTTGATCATATATTTATAATTAGGATATAAATAAAATATTTAAAAATTTATTCTTAGAGAAATAGAAAAAAATGTATAAATCGACTCACATATTTTGCAATAATTGACAGATAGTAATTTTTGCGATTGTGGCAGATCGTTCCAACTGATAAATTCTCACGTTCATGAGTTAATTATCAGTTATTTTAACTATTTAGGTATTTGTTTTTAATATGACAAATATAATATAATATTTAAATATATGGAAAAGTTTCCCATTCGCATTTTGTATTATATTAATATTTTTAGGGTCCCCAACGGCAAGCGCTAGGAACTATAAAATAAAAATCATTTGCCATATTAAAACAACTAATAAATACTTGGAAATGTTTAGTTGGTCTTATATAATTATTTAACTCTTTATAAAATTTAATATGGGAATTAAACATTAAAACAATTACTTTTCATAAATATTTTTAATTAATTTTAATTTATAAATATTTTTGAACTAACTTTTCAATTAAATGATAATAATTATGAAATTTTAAAACTGTATTTTTTAATGTTATAAATTTCAAAGGAATAAAAATATATGTATTAATAAATATTTACCCTTAATTTATTATCCATTAATTTATTATTTTCGTGTTTGAAATTAAAAACATTATCCAAATTTAAAATCTCATATATTTTTCAGAAATCGTAAAAAATGTATATTCAAATTTCTAATTTATTTCTAATTTAGTAATTTAATATTCAATTCTTTCTCATTATGCATTTTATTTTTAATCTATGAATATTACAGTTATTTTTTTATTACATTCACCGACTACTATGCCATGGACAAAAATAATCACGGGCATATTTTATTTTTACATTCCTTTAAAAATCTACTCTATAAATATAATTTTAGTCATATTTGTAAACCCTACTCTCATTTTTATAAAGATAATTACATTTTTTTACAGATAATTTACAAGTAAATCAAATAAAATAAATGGTAAAGAATTGTAAATAATTGAACTCAAAAATTGTTGAGGATACCTACATAACAAATAATATAATAATGAGTAAATTACCTTGGGGAAAATCGTCATGACAAACGGTACGATTTAGTGAAACTCGGAGAAGGAAACGAAAGTAACAAGAAGTGGAAAATGAAAAAAAGAAACCAAACATAAGAAAACAAACAAGAAAGCAAAACAAAGGTCATTATTAATTAATTAGTACAAAGGAGAAAAACAGAAATTCTGAAAACAAAACAATAGGAAAAAGGAATATCTTCACAGTTTGTCAGAGATATCAGAATTGCCGATACAAGTCGGCCTAACAAAAAAGAGATAAAATGAGAACAGTCGTGAGATACGGGAGAAAGAAAAGTGGAAAACATTTGATTATCTCTAGTGCCACAAATGAAATAAGCTATATAAAGAGGAACTGTCGGACACAAAATAAAGAAAGAAACCGAGACAACAAATTAGTCAAAATCAGAAAAAGCTTTAGTGGAAAACGATTTGTGAAGAATAATTGTTGTAGAAGATTTGCTTAAAAGAACTAGTTAAGAAATAAATGAAAAGAAGTTATTTTAATATTTGAATAAAGTTGTCGAAGAAGGTCAAAGAAAACAACCAACTCAAAGTCTCAGTCAATAAACAAATCAGTAGTTAGTGGGCTTTCAATCCGGTGTTGTACACGAGTGCTATTCCTCACTAAGTGTTGCAATAAGGATTGTATGATCACCGATCAGAATGTTGAATTGATTGTCAGTGTAAAGTGAAAATTATTTGTGATTATCAAAAAAGATTTCGGCTGTCAATTGCTATTTGTGGGTCAGTCAAAGACATGGTTGGAGTCAGAGTAAGAATTTTAACTTAACAAATATTATCACCCAATAACTCAACAAAATTTAAGTATTTAAGTATACGAAATAAAATAAATTAAAATGGTTTTAGTTTTTGAATAAGCAGTTTTACTATGGAATGGTGAAATAGGAAAGTTATTTGATTCGATGAATTATGGAATTAAGTTTCACATTTTGTACAGGCGAGAGCTAAATAATCTCAAAACTAGTCTATTATTAGAAATTATATCGAATGTCACATTGCTCTTTAAAATAAAAAGTCAATATTTCATAGGAAGACAATGGTCAGTAACACCAACCCACTTAGCTAGCAAAAATCCTTTTGATTTGGTATATGAGAAAATATGAACATGATTTAATGATCTGAGATTTTTTAACATGAAATATTTTAAACTCAAATTTTGTAAATTTATCTAAAAATAATATATGATCACAAAAACCTTGTTGAAAATTAGGTTCTAGATAATATTTGGCAAAACTGATTTTGCCCCAAATTAAATAAAGATTTTGATTAACAGCGCGCCAGAATTTAATATGCAGAAACAACTATAAGTCGAGTCAACTCAAAACGCAAAAGAACATTACACACTGTTACATGAACCGACAAAATACCAACATCTCAAACACAAAAGTAAATTAAAAATAAATAACAAATGCAAGAAATATTGCAAGAAATAAACACAACCATAACAAAAATAAATAACACAATTAATACAAATTGAAATTCAATATGAAATTAAAAATCAAAATCAGAAATAAAATATTTATTAAAATAATGGAAAATAAGATTAGAAAAAATAAAAAAATAAAATTTACACAACAATAATTAAAATCTAATAGGAAATTCAAGAGGAAATATGCGAAATCCAACATGGAGTCGTAAATGATAAAATAATAAAGAAAATATAATAAAGAAAATAATAATAAAGAAAATAAAATATAATAATAAATTAAATATTAAATAATAAATTAAATATAATATAATAAATTAAATATTAAATAATAATAAATCGCCATAAAAAATGATAAAAATCAAATCAAAAAAAAATTGAATAAAAATAATTTGTTTTAATACACTAACGTATACAACTACTAGATTACACAAATAAGGCTAAATTTATAAAACTTATAAAAAACTATATCAGAAGAATAAAAATACAAATTAAAAGAGTTCAATTAAAATAAAAAGCCAAAAATTATATAATAATAATAATAATAATAATAATAATAATAATAATAATAATAATAATAATAATAATAATAATAATAATAATAATAATAATAATAATAATAATAATAATAATAATAATAATAATAATAATAATAAAAATAAAGTGATGATTTCTTGGTAGCAGCATTTATTATTTAAAACAATAAAATGATAATTTAAGCCTTTTGCGGCAAATAATGTATTTAATGAAAATATTTTCGACTATAAAATAGTCCTTGTCAACCTCCTGGAATTAAGCAATGTTCTCCCGAAAATACCTTTCAATCTTTCTTTTATTTCCTTTCTCTTAATTCTCATTGGTTCTAAATATTATATATACCTTCGTTTTTTTCTATTTATTAAAAATTTTTAAAATTTTATTGAAAATTAAAATTAAAATGAAATAAAATAAATACCATTTAAAATTTCAAAATGACACAAACTAAAAATTTGTGCACAATGAAAAACTGTCATACACCGAATGATATGTGCTTTAGAAAAAACATCTTCTATTGCGTCACGTGCAATGTATGCAATGAAATCTACATTGGAAGTACACTTAGGACCTTGCACCA
The DNA here is from genome assembly GCA_959609185.1 of Schmidtea polychroa. Taxonomy (NCBI): domain Eukaryota; kingdom Metazoa; phylum Platyhelminthes; order Tricladida; family Dugesiidae; genus Schmidtea; species Schmidtea polychroa. The sequence continues at coordinate 49,412 of CAUHTR010007350.1, forward strand.
AAGAGTTAAAGAACACCTGGATCCTGATGGAACATCCCGTTGGGCAAAAATCTCTGGCAGTGTCAGCCAACAGAGGAAAGAAAAAATATTTCAATCGAAATCATGGAAACTAATGGAAACATCCGAAAGAAAAATGTCAGAATCAAAGAAGCAATTCTCATCATAAACAGACAGCCAAAGATCAACACTAAAGAAGAAATCAATGAAATCATGAATTTGATCTGTTGTCATTGACCTTGAGAATAACTGACAATATATAAAGAAATTAATAAAAAAATAAAAAATATATAATAAATTAAAAAGTAATAATTAAAATAATATAGAAAATTTTAGGAAATATACTTTTAAAAGATAGGATTTAAAAATCAAATTGACACATTTATTGAAATATTTAAATAGCGTATATAAATAGTTATTGGAGGATTTATTTTAAAATATTTTGAAATATTTTATTAGGCTTCTAGAAGCTAATTATAGAAGCTTTATAAAAAAAATTTAAAAATATTTAGTTTGTGTCATTTTGAAATTTTAAATGGTATTTATTTTATTTCATTTTATTTCAAAATATTTAGAATCCATGAAAAATTAAGAGAAAGGAAATAAAAGAAAGATTGAAAGGTATTTTCGGGAAGAACATTGCTAAATTCCAGGAGATTGACAAGGACTATCTTATAGTCGAAAATATTTTCATTAAATACATTATTTGCAGCAAAAGGCTTAAATTATCATTTTATTGTTTTAAATAATAATAATAATAATAATAATAATAATAATAAAAAGCCAAAAATTATATAATCTCTCTATATATAAAAAAGCTAGTGGTCCTCTCCATCCGAATTTTACTTTCTTTTTTTTTTAAATTTTTTATTTTTATTCTTTTTTATTTAATTTTTTTTAAATTTTTTTTTACTTTTGTACTTATCGTTCTATATTACTTTGAAACGGTCTATACTATTATCTTTCATAATAGTTATGTAAACATATTAATAAACTGAATCTTACTCCTGTCCAAGAATACCCTGGATATTAACTTTAACATTAACCCCACGTTCTAACGGGGTTGGTGAAGCGAAGCGAACAGGGGCAGCGCCCCTAGTAATAATAATAATAATAATAATAATAATAATAATAATAATAATAATAATAATAATAATAATAATAATAATAATAATAAAAATAATAATAATAATAATAATAATAATGAGCAAGAAACCAATAAATATTTCAGTGACTGTGATTAATCGAATAGTCACACGTTAATCTGATAATTCTTACATTAAAACAAAAATATTTGATTGATTTCCTATTGAGAATTTAAGATAAACAGATAAAACTTTATTAATAATAAATTAAGAATAAATGGAAACCTCAAATAAAGAAAATTAAAATTATAATCACTTTTTAGATTTTTTAATTACATATAATTTTTATCAATTGTTGTCAATGTGCTTTTAGAATGAAATATAATTGATAGATAAAATTAAAAATCAAATTTGTTCGAACAAAATCAAACATTAAAACAAATTTTATTCGTTGCAAAAAAAAAGTCAATATCAAAATTTATTAAAAAAAATCAAATCGACTATTAATATTATTTTATTATTACCTGAATTGTTTTGTTTATTGAAATTAAATGAAATTTTAATTAATTTATCACGACTGAATAGGGCATTTAATTAATTCAAAATTAAACAACAGTTCAAATGAGATTGATTAAAATTTCTATTTTGATTTTGTTTACAATGAAATTCTATAACTTACAAATTGAAAAAAAATATTGAGTAACATCACAATTTAATATGAGCTTTTAGAGGAGGATCTGAGATTTCTGAGACAGAGCGGTTTGTTTATTCGTATTACATTTAGGTGGGCTTTTAATTAAATTAAATTCATTTAAATTTGTTAGAATTATCATTGTTAGACGCAATTAAATTCAAGTCTTCTTCAAGCATTTATTTTTATAACAACCTCAAAATTGTGCCGTTTACTAGAGTATTTAAACACCGAGGCGTGATAATTATTAATATTAATGTAATTACCGGTCATACATTTAATTGATTTAATTTAATATAATTTAATATAATATGATATAATTTAATATAGAATTTAAATATAAAAATTTAACAGAAATAATTATTTCTACTAACTGATCTCGCTTCGACCATTTAACCATAATAATTTTATATAGAGATTTACTAACTCCTTACAATCATATATCATGATGTGGGGAAGTATTGCATTTGAAACAACGAAAATGACTATTTTTAACTCAAAAACAATAATCTTATATTTTTTGATAATAAATATATTTCATACTCTAATATTTTCTAAATTTATCACAGACAGCAAAACTCTAGCCTCCCTTAGTACTAAAGATTGGAAACACTAATAAAAATCATATTTAATCCTTAGATAGCATAATCTTTTATAATTATACTTTGTTTTAACCGTTTGACGACGAATTTTAAAAAAATGAAATTTCTATAACCTTAACGATAGAAATCAGCTATATAGCTTGTTTTAAACATGTAATGTTGATTTCAAAATTTTCCTATGCTGCAAATTTCAAATTTGAGTGCGGGACATATATGTCCCACTAACTAAATGTAAAGCAAAAACTATTATTGCATGCAGTTTTAAAGAAAAAAATATAAATATATACACAAAAAAATAAATGTGCTTACATTTTGATATAAATACTTCCCAAAATAAACAATAATGTAGTAATGCTGTAAACTGTGACAACGAATGAAATAAAATGTTACGTTTGCTAGCCGGCAGAACGTATATTAATGAGTTTAGACGAAACTAGTCGAAAATACTATAAACACGAGTGGAACAAGCGTTGATCGTAATGGCACAGAGAATAAGGCATCTATATATTTTTTAAATTTGACTGGGACATATATGTCCCGATAGTGGTCAAAGGGTTAAACAACTTAAATTTGTTTTATATTTTTAAACGACATGAAACATTCCAAAACCTTTTTGTAAGTATCCCTTCCTATAAAATGATAAAAAAGAACTTTTTTTACTAAAAATTTTGATATAACATATTTTATTATTTCAAAACTGTCAAAACTACTGTCCACACAATTAGCAATAAAAACTTTAATTTTGGTTGTCATTTTAAAAACTTTATTAGTGTTAAACGTAAAGTAATAAAACTGTTTCATACAGTGACTGAAAAATATATTTTATTGCTGAAAAGTGCATCCATTAGCAATAACTCGCAAAAGTGAAAATCGTATGGGCGCTGGTCATTATTTTCTAAAATTTAATTTATCAAAAATCACTTTTGGAAGAAAACCTTGAAAATCAACTGAGATGCACATCGAAAAAAATAAATTTGTGGTATTTGTGTTTTTTGGCAGAAAATCTTTTTACCCTTCAAAGTAAGACCTGGAACAGTTGCAGTTGTTAAATAAATAACAACAGTTATGAGTAATGATCCGAAATTCCAAATAAAAGAAATGACTTAATAAAAATGTGCAAGAAAATATAATAAATAATATAATAAATAATTAAATTAAAAAAGACATAAATGAAATTTTAAATTAAAAAGAAATTTAAATTTATTTAGTTATTAATTTACAATATCAGGGTAATAATTTGATTGAAATTGTTTTAAAACAATATATAAAACAACGTTTGTTTGTTTAACATCACATAAAATGGTAATTTTTAAAACGAATATATTTTCTGGAATTGTATTAAATTTATTAAACCTATTTTTAACCAAATTTTAATTTTTTTCAAATTTAACTCTAACAATTATTATTTTCCTTAAATAATCACAAAATGAAAGAAAATTAATACACAAACGTTGGAGCAAACTTTCTAAATGACATTTAACCTCAAAAATATATGACATCTGTCAAAGTAGTGTTGTTAGCAAAAAATATAATAAAGTTATCCCAAAATGAGTAAAAAAATTTGTAAAATAATTCTTTAAAACTAAACCATACGTTGTTCATGTCAAATCTTAATGAAACAATGATTAAAAAATATTATATATAGATTATAAAATAATTATATATAATAAAGTTTATATAATTAAATTAAAAATAAAATTAAATTAAATTACAATCAAATAGTTTTTCGTCTAAAATAGTTTGATTTATATCTACGGACATTGTAATTTATTATTTCTAGAAATAATGACCATTTCATCACTAAATGATTAAAAGAAGACAAAAATCTTTCATCTCAAACCAGCACCCTCTGGTGTCACAATCATGATTGCACAAAACATTAATTATTTTATTAAAATAAATAAAAAAAACACGAACAAAGAAAAACACAACCTACCGTTTTTACTATTATGAATTATTGATAATTTTAGACATATTTTGTTAATATAGATTACAAATATAAAATATTTTTTTTATTGAGAAATTAAAACAAATAATTTTAATGGTTATGTTTTAATGGATTAAAAATTTTAAAACCAACTGGCAAAGTGAATTAGGATAACAAATTATGTAAATAAGTATCGGCAAATCCCAAAGTTCAATAGGAAAAAATTTTGAAAATTTAATATTGATATTAATGTGTCAAAATTGAAAATATATCTTTTAAATATTATAGAAAAATCTTTGAAAAATCTGTAAATTTCAAATTCTTCTTTCAAAAATTTGAAAATATTTGTTGTGAATAGTTTTAACAAAAGTTTCGTTGTGGATATCCTAGTTAATGTAAAAAAGAGTACAGGGATAAATACTGTTGCAAAATCTGAAGTCTGGATAGCATTGCTTGTTTTCACAAGTTGTGAATAAAATTTAGACCAAATTCCTGAAAGGTAATCCGTGTTTCGTTAACAAATTTTAAATAGGTTGCTAGTAAATAAATGTAGTCTTGCTCCAAAGATTATGCATAAATAATAACTGTACTCATCTAAATCTTCAGTTATATTAGATGCATCACTAAAAACAAATTTATATTTTCCTTTAAATGATTTCCCGAATTCCCCAGATTTTTCTCTAAATATTGTATTACTTTGATTGTTGGTCATGGCAATTTTTAAAATTGAATAAAAATAAATATCAATTTCATAACAAAAATAACTTTTAAAAGATATATAATATTTAAACAACTAAACAAAAAGATTGACAAGGACTATCTTATAGTCGAAAATATTTTCATTAAATAGATTATTCGCAGCAAAAGGCTTAAATTATCACTTTATTGTTTTAAATAATAAATTCTGCTACCAAGAAGTCAGCACTTTAGACTGTCATATATACTTTTAATATCAATTTCTTAATAATTTTATTTACAAAAAACGATTTTGAATTGGATTTTCAGTTGATTTTTTCACTTATTTAATTCATTGATTTGATTTTTCTTAAAGCACTGATAAATTGATACTCAATTAGCAGAATGAATAAAACGAGAATCATGAATAACCAGAATATTCCAAATCCTGTGGTAATCAAATACACCAGAAACCACTCAGATACGTTTCATATAATATAAGAAAAAAATCAATAATCTTACATTATAGAAACATACATACTTACTCTGATTTCACGCTGATGTTCTCATTGATAATGCAATGAGATGCGCCTTACACTATCGAAATCTAAAAAGTAGTAGGAAAAATAAATACTTTACATAAAAACAACATATACTAAAACACAGAAATAGAAATAGAAATGCGCCGCTGGGAGACGTTTCTACAATAACTTGATTTTAAACAATTTTGAAAAAAAATGATCGCTGAAAAAATGTATTTTTAAAGAAACTATATTAAATTGTCATGAAAATGACAAAATATCATTGTAATAATTATTTTTGAGTTAAAATTAAGTTAAATATTCATTAGAATTTCTGATTTGTTTTAAAAAAGTTTTAGAAAAATATATTTTTGGCGATTGATTTAATTATAATTAAAAATTGATCTGACCTACGTTATATCAAAATAATTCCAAAATAATTATAAAATAAATTTCATAAACTTCTTAAAAAACCTGAAAATTAATTAAAAATAATTTATAATACAAATGTTGACTAAAAGTAATATTAAAGAACTTGAATGATCTCATATCTATATGGATCAAAAAATTTACTTAAAATTAAACATCTTAACTGAAAGTCGTTTCAAAAATGGCTTAAATAAATAAATAAATTAAACTTATTGAATTGGTGAGTCAATTGATGTATACACTTACCTCCACTTTAGGAAATGTATCTCAGCGGTGTTTGGTGTAAACCTTTGAAGTTTGTTTAAAAATATTTAATTGATAGAAGCCATCGCCATAAATCGATACATAGAGAGAGAATTTGTTAATATGTTGACTAGTTGACTGAATTATCATTGACTGTTGTTTAATTCTCATTGACGATGAAACCAAAGTTGATATTTTTTTATGCATACGATCAACAATTCCAAAGAATATTGTTGAACCTCTTGACAACACAGAGTCGATTGAGGCACCAGAGGCAGAAGAAAATAATTGAGTATCGATTTGTCATGATAGTGCAATAAATTCATGATTAATTCATAAGTTATAAGCCAAAATATTTCAACCTTCAGAAATTCAATTATTCAGCAATATTGTATACTTACCTGGCGCGAAGAGAAATCTTCGCGTCTCCTGCATAGTACTGATGAGAGCCAAAAGCTCGAAACTTGTCTACTATTATGATTTGCAGTTTAGAAAGAAATAATTTGAAAAGTGCTGATAAAATCTAAAGTGTAGTTGTAAAATTATTTTGAAATTCAATAATTATTTATGTTGGGTCTTATTTGATCATTTGAAGCACCGGCTTTACGATAATAACTTAACAATATTATTCAAACAAACGAATGTATTAAAAGTTGGTTTATTTAGTATTTATTTGCAAGATAAGATAGCAAATATGATTTCTGACATTTATTAAAATTAAATCGAAAATGTTTTCAGAGAACTACAGAATCGTATTCCTTTTTGTATTAGTTAAGATTTTTCACATGTTGGAAATTTACAAGAATACTTATAAATTTCAATTTTTCTTCATTAAATTTGCTTTTTACAAATTTCTTCTATCACATAACTTATTTTGTTTTAATTGCACATGAACCTTATGGACACATGGTATTTATTATTTTAATGTTGTCGACAAAATAAAATGTAATATTTTCGCTTGTTTTCAAAAAAAAAATACAAACTTTTCCAAATCTTTCGCCATGGTTCCTCATGATTGAATATTTCTTCTCATTTGTTTTATAAAATATTCAATTTACTTTGATGGATATCAGAATATAATTAATTGAAGTCTTTAACCCAGATGTTGCCAAAACTATTTTATTCAAAAAAAAACATAAAATTAGTAAAATCTTATTTAAAGTAGTTAAATAAAGTTATTTTACTTTGAACATTTTAAACAAAGAAGTTAACTAGTCAAGACTTGTAATTGTGATGTGCTAAACACATTCTTATTATAGATATCTCTAAATAACTAGCGTATGCAAAATAAAAAAATATATAAGGAGCGTTCTTTTAAAAGGACGGTGGCAACATTTGGGTTAAAGGAATTAATTAGAATACTTAAAATTTTTAACTATTTACCAATAGATTTTTATTCTTGGTCATTTTTGATTTTTTTTTGTTTTTGACAATATTTCATTTATGTTCATTCTGATTAAAAATCTAAAACGAAATTCTAAGCAACACAAATTTTTGGCTTCGTTTTTATCAAATCAAATTGGATAATTTATGTTGCTTCTTTTATCTTTTGTCAAGATGAAAATAGATGCGACTGTGTGACAGTATATTGTTGATTGATATTGTTTGTTAAATTCCTTATTCATAGCTAACAACATAGAAAGAATTTACTCATGCATATTTGTTTAAATAATATCATCAAAACATGATCGTTTTAATGAATGAATATTAGAATTTATGTTGAAATTATGAATATAATTAACATAAAGCAGTGATAATCTACACTTTTCTGGAGGCCTGTTCGTCTTTAATGTGATAACATAGCGTATAAATGATTTAAATTTATAACTCAAAAGCTGGAATAAATAAATGGGAAATCTGTAAATTTTCTGTTTTCTATCACTTCTTTGAGATTTAAACAAATGAAATATATAAAAAAAATATTTTAAATTCTTTAAATCAATTGCACATTTTATATAAAATTGAACAATCCGAGAGAAGAGCTTTATATAGCTTAAAATAATCTGTTGATTCTTTTGTTTAAAACAATTGAAATTACTCCGCGTAATTGGATAATCAAGAGATTGAATATCTCATTTCCGGTAACATTACGTACAACTGTCAAAGGAAACTAAATAAATACATAGATTATAACGACGATCCACAGTGATCCACAGTGATCCACAATGATCCACAACAATATACAGCATCAATAGATCAATTTTAAATTATCAGATAAAATTTCTATTGATTATTAGAATTCATTTCAGATTTTTATTCATTTTTATAGTAATTTTTGATAAAAAAAACAATTGATTATATTTTTGTTAAATAATTTATTATCTCCTACTCAAAATGCATTTTCATTATTTTCTATGCAATTTACTTTTACGTGGAATTGTAAAATAAATTGTAAAATAACAAAAATATAATAATAATATTTAATATCAATAAAATATTATTATTTATTTTGTTTACTTTTTGCTTGACCATGAAAATTTGTTGATAGACCATTAAATATTTTATGGACAACAATAAAATGTCTGAATATTCTCTATTAAGTATTAAACAACAACTGGTGCAAGCAGTACAGTCGCACAGGGCGCACATCTGAAAGGGGCGCAAAATTGAAATGTAACATTTTTTAATGTTACCAAAAAATAACAAAATATAAATAAAAGAAATTATCAAATGGCCTGCAAAACGACGCTCTAGTTAGCCTATCTTAACATTGCTGATTGGACTGGTCCATTAGCGTGCCTTCATAGATGTGTATTTTGTAAAATGTTAGTCCACAAAATGGGTTCCTGTCATTTTTTCAATTAGCAACAGAATTTTAAGAACATTACTACCTTTTATAAAAGCTGAAGATGAATAAATAGTTAACAATCTTAACATGAATATTATAATTATTATAGTAGGCTGTTTTGAATTCGGGTTTTAGGGGCGCCAGATATATGAACCGCACCGGGCGCAATAATGCCTTGTTACGGCCCTGCTCATGAGAATTGAAATTAATTTCATAAAGAAATCATTATGAAGGAAATTCTTTTAAAATAATGTTAACTTAATAAAATTAAATGTTAATAGAAACATTTTGGCATCTTCAAAATAAATTTTGATATAAACATTTCTAGAGATCTTCCAAACCTGTCTAAGAGATTTAAGTAAAATCCTTTATCATCCTCACCATTTATCTATTATTATTTTTATCTTCTTTGAGAATATATAATAATCGTTTTTATTTTTTTATAATTAAATAAATCAAAATATTTATTTAAAATTCAAAATATAAATAAAATATAAATAAAATATAAATAAAATATAAATAAAATATAAATAAAATATAAATAAAATATAAATAATTATAAATAAAATATAAATAAAATATAAATGAAATATAAAAAATATATATAGAAAATATAAAGAAAAAAAACAATAAAATACAAATAAAATAAATATGTAATGAAAAAATAAATTAAAAGTTAAAGATTTTAGCAATATAAGTGACATAAGTGGCAAATAAGCTCGTATATTATGTTTTGTATATTAAAACAAACTGCCAAACGTAGTGACACAGACAAAAACTATTAAATAATCTAACTGAAAGGCTTTTTAAATATTTAAGATATTTATAAATGTAAAAGAAATAAAAAATAGACAACTCTGGTGGGTAAGGTAAAATATTAAACTACATACGAAATTCCACCAGTTATGACTAAATTTTTGATACTAATTATTCAAGATAAGTAATTAATTTTGAATATTTTATAATTTTAATTGTTATAATAAACATTTCTCCCTTTAATGGTGTATTCTATATTTTGTACTATAGACTGTATTTATTTTAATTAAGTGTATCTGAAAAATTTTATTTTAATAAAAATACATTGCATTATTTCTAAAATGAATTAATAAATCTTTTGATTAAAATACAATATGTTAGCAATAATAATAATAATAATAATAATAATAATAATAATAATAATAATAATAATAATAATAATAATAATATTAATAATACAAAAGTGATAATTTAAGCCTTTTGCTGCGAATAACGTATTTAATGAAAATATTTTCGACTGTAAGATAGTCCTATAATAATAATAATGAATTCTAAAGCATTTAAACTACAATTGATTAAATGACAAGTCACCTTTTTGTTGTTAACACATTGTAGTCTGGCACCTCGAACAATACTCTAGCTTATAGCGGGTGTTTTTCGCCATTAGCGCAAAAATATATCGCTTTCTTAAAATTGACACAATTTCTAAACCAAATAATATTTTCGATTGAAATTTTCAAAGTAATCATATATGACATTTGATCATCAAAAATAAATTATAATTGCTTTGATTACATCATAATTTCACCATATTTCAAAGATGAATAAAAAACCTGATATTAATTTAGTAAATAACATTCAATATTTGAAAATTCCATGTAAAAGATAACATGTTTATTCATATCATATATGCCACTTATGAATCATAGTATTTATTCTTTCAAGGAATCAGTACACTTTATATGTTGATAATCCATCACACACTATAAGTGCATGTATCACATACATTCCTCCAAGTATATGCTTGTATATAACAACAATGACAATTGAGTAAACAAATAATAAAAATACATGTAAAAAGTAGTGGATGATTGGTAAGTACTTACAAAAAACTGGCATTGTGAAGGATTACAGTACAATCATTGCATTCTGCAAACAACTGGTCTTTGTTCATCATCACTCGGTTCGTTGTCTGACAACTCTTCAATATCATCATTCCATGAACAGTTAGATAAATTGTCGGCATACACTTCATCGTCACTATCATTGGCTTGTAAAGACATTTTTATAGGGATAACATTTCCTATACAATGCTAATATATTCAAATAATAAAATACCAAACAGTAAACAAAGCAGTGCGAGCGGTATGAAAAATAGTTCAATAGGTGAAACGACTCAAAATAAACTGGAGATTGCGATCGCATAAGAACTCTAGATTTCTGGCGACGCCTTTACAAGCTGTACACTAGCCAATCCGGACAAGGCATCTCAAAAAAACGTTGACAGACTGTCGCCTAGCACCAACGCAGCAAATTACCGTTCAAGGCATTTTATTTCACGCTTATAAATAACCTATATAATGCCGTTTACCGTCATAAACCGACAGTCGACAAAAACTGCATTTGCCGTGTCCCGACAACAATGTGTTAATGATAGTAGTGTAGAAAGACTCATTCTTCCCCCAGTGCACCTTTGACCAAGAGGGTTAGAAAATTTATAAAAAAAGTTATTTTCAAACAAGCCACCTTGGAAAGCAATCCCAGTTAGTTTTTGTACCTTGTTAGTTTTCAAATTTCAAACTCCAAACTCCAACAGGTAAACTTATAAATTGGTCAAACTTTAAACCATGTAGTTTGCTAACATGGCAAGCTTGAAGAAATACATGGGAAAAAATTTACCAAGTTTTGTAAACATTGTATGAAACGGTGAAAGAATGGGTCTTTCTACACTACTCCTGGAAAATTCTCCAGAAAATATTCTCGGAATAATTCTCCGAAAACTCTCCAGAAAATTATTATTGAAAAAATAAAATTCTTGGCAAACCTTGTGAAACAAATATTTCAAAATCACACAAAGCAAAACATGAAAAAACTAAAGTTCATAAAATAAAAAGTGGTTGGAATTTACAACAAGCGAGTTCTAAATTACCAGAATTTCCATGGACTAAATATAAAGGAGAACATCATTTTCCAAAATATAACTATTTGGGTCAAATGGGCTCAATTGTGTTTTAAAAAAGGACATATTAGTGTTTGCTAAATTCATAATAAAAAATGTCTTTAAAAATATATACTAGATGTAATATTAAAAAATAAAATTAATCTTTTAAAATTATTAAAAGAAAAGGAAAATCTTATTTTCTTGGTATTTGTAAAAAATGTGAAAGTATAAAAAATAAGTTAAGAGAACAAAAGTATAAAGACCAGCGTTTATTAGGAATAAGAAAGTTGAAAGCTGTTTCATCAAGAAAAGTTTGTACAATAAAATCAATTTGCGAATTTAGGATTAGATTAAAGAGATATTACTATGTTTATAGTTCAGAGTGTATAGAATGATAACAAAAATATGGTAGAAAAATTTATCATCCTAGATATTATCAATGTCACAAAGAGAAAATATTATAATATCATAAAGATTATTCACGAAAGAATAAAGAAGAAATTAAAAAGACGACTAAAACGCGATATGCTAAAAATCCAAAAGTTAAATTTACTAATCATTTGTATATGTTACAAGTTTTATATCTATAAATGTAATTGTTTAGGTGTGTGATAGAGAATTTTGTAGAACCCAATAGAATCACCAATAAAAAGTGTCGAGGTGCATGTATGTTGGGTATATACAATTTATGACAAACGAGATAAATGTTAACTTTTTGAGAAAAAAATATAAATAACAAGACTTAATTTAACTGACTGAACTTTTATTAAAACCGAAATTAAAGACATTGTTTTGCCAAGGACTCAGTTCAATGAATGTTCAAATAGAATAGTCCGTAGATCTGAAGAATTTAATATTTTATATTTTTGCTCTTTTCTTCTTATTGATACTCGGGTATTTGATTATAAATTATTTTGTTATATGTTTATGAGTATTTTATTTTTATTTTTTTTCTAGTTTTAATTTTAATGATGAAGAACAAGACATGTTTTTATTGGGTAAATTTAAGACCTTTAAGAGCAGAAAAAATTTATCAAAATGGAATTAAATAATTTTAAAAGAATATTTGTTTAAAGAAATTAAAGCTCATTATTTTATGAATTTAGCAAATGAACACCTTCAAATTTCAGGAAACTCATAGAGTTATCATCTATCACTTTATTAAAGAAATTTAATGAAGGAACTTGGGTATTAAGCGATCTCAATGGTAAAAAAAATGTGGAATAAATGGAAGTCTTCTAAGTTCGTTATGATTAGAATATGGAAATTGTTCAGAGACTAAACGTTCGTGGGGATAAACAGTTTAATCAGCTTTGATAATTCCTTAAGATATAGTCCAACTCTCTTGGAAGTTTGAGAGATGTTCTGCTGAAAATAATATTCATAAACCAGGAGAAGAACCAATAAATCGTGTTGATTAAGCAGTTTTAAAACAAGATATTACATATCATGTTAAATATATAAAATCTTGATAAAATGCTGACATTCTTTTAATTCAAGCCTTTACTGAAATTCGGGGAAAGCTTTTCAAGAGCAATTGCACAAACAGCAATGAAAGCAAAGATCACCTTAGTTGGAGGACAGAACCTTATTGTTTTAGATCGAGGACAAAGTTCGATACTTGTAGGTTGTAAAATCGATAATTATGACGAATTTAAGGTTTTAGCAAGTGAATTATACAAAAAATATTTTAAAAGTTAAAGTTTTTAACAAGGATGATATTTGGTCAACAGATTAAATTGAAACAGTAAATTCGAAAAATAATAAAAATTATAAATATATCCTAACAATCATTGATTTGTATACTAAATTTACTTGGGCTATTCCATTATTAAACAAGAAAGGAGAAACAATTATTGACTCATTTGAAAACATGATTGAGTCGTCAAATAGATTTTCTAGTAAATTATATGTTGATAATGGTACGGAGTTTTATAACAAAACATTTAAACGATATTGAAATTTATTCAACTTATAAGGTCCATCCCACAATACAGTAATTGAACGATTCAACAGAATACTTAAAAGTTTAATTTACAAAGAAATTCAATAAATTAGACATGAAAATAATATTCCTAATAATGATTTGATTGAAAAATAAAAATTTAATATAGTAAACATAGTTAGAATATTTAAATGGAAAAAAAATTTGTAAAAGAAATTACTCATTCATGGTGAAAAGAAATATTTATAATCAAGAAAAATATACATCAATAATTATGATGACAAAAGATGGATTTAATCAAATGGAAAAATAACACTTCACTATTTTATAAGAATTATGCAAAATTTAGATGAAATTAATAAAAAATATGTAACTAATTTGACTGATTTACATTTATATAATACTTGAATTAAGTTTCATTAATTTCATTTTTATACCAAGAATTTTATTTTCTGAAGAATTATTTTCCCGGGAATTTTCTAAATAGCGCAGTTTTTACCAAACTTGGTAAATTTTCTCCCAAGTATTTTTTCAAACCTACTATATTAGCAAACTTCTAGGTTCAAAGTTTGACTAATTTCTAAGTTTACCTGTTGGAGTTTGAAATTTGAAAAAAATAACTAAGTAGAAAAGCTAACTTCGTTTGAAATTTTGTAGATTGATTTCCAAGATGGCTTTCTTGAAAACAACATTTTTATAAATCTTAACCCCCTTAATCTTAAATGGTCATTCTAGCAATTCTGGAACTTTTGCAGATAGCCGAATAATTTAATTGACATTGTATTTATAAATAAAATTTGACTATGAATCATTAAAAATATCGATGTTTTTTTTTACATTCGCGAAATTTCGGCACAGCCTTTTTCAAGTGATTTTATTGAAAAATAATAATAAACATCGATATCTTTACTAATTCATAGTTAATTTTTAATATAAATATAATTTTTAAAATAACTAATAATTTTAGTAAAACAAGTTGAAATTAAAAATATGAATTTCATAATATTTAAATAAGAGAATTTATTAATTACAGCAAAACCTTTTTATACTATAGAAACGTCCCTGGTAAAATCATATAAAATTAAATCGTACACAAAATAGATTTGCTTCAAATAGTGAAATTGTTGATACGTTCCAAACTATTCAAATATTGTCTAATACTGGAAAATGAAATTTATTTATTTCTAAACATTATGTAAATAGAAGATTTTCTGGATAGAATGTCTTTTTATTCATATTTTTTTCGGTTTCTATTAAAACCTTTTGTTTACCTTCCTTATATCAAGTTTTGGTTATATCAACAAACCTTGACATTGAGATTTTTAAGTGTTGTTTTAACCAACTTTATTTTTATAATCGCTAATAAAATTGAAAATATCATTATTTTATATTTACAATTTAATTTATTATTCTATTAATTTAAAATATGATTGTCCATTATTAATTAAAAAGCAAAATTTGTTTTAATTATTGAACTAATCATTATTTTCTATAGGCTCAACAAAACTCATAACTTGACCAATTTCTATATATGTTAAAATTTATTTCCAATTACCAAAAGAAATTATAAAAATACTTTGCTACTCTAAGCTAAAATTCGTATATAAAATCTTTTTAATAATAATAAATTTATAATTTATAATCATAATCACTTCGGAAAAATAACAAACAAATGTTAAAAAATAAACTGTTGACTTTTTATTTATTCATTCACCTTTTATGTGCTTCTGTTTTCATTTATTTTCATCCGAATTATTACATAGGGAAAATATTTGATCTATGCTCCTAATGAAAATAAAAAAAAATTTCTACACATTTAGAATTGGAGGCCATTTAAATTTAAATTTAAATATAATATTATTTCATAATAAATTAATTAAAACATTAAGAAAATTTGTTGATTTAGTGAATTTTAACTTTTAAATAACTAAGGAAACGTGAAAATCACAAATTACTTTTGTGATATTTTACATTCCAATTAGTTGATTTGATAAAATATCAAATTTTAATAACGACAATTAAAATATTTTAAAATTTAAACCTATCAAAATGGATAAAATTACTTGGAAAAATAAAGCAATTATTGAACTGAATTTTATCATTAAAATGGGTAAACAAATACTTTTGATCGTGATTACTATTTGTTTTACCATTGGGTCAAATATTGTATTGATATAAATAATATTGTTGTGAAGATGTTAGTTAAATAATATATATAATATATATAATATATATAATTTTCACCACTGATTTCTTTTCAATTGACATTGTATTCATTAAAAAACTTGACTATGAATCAGTAAAGATATCGATGATTTTTTGTATATATTGTTACCGCCTTTAATTCTGATATTATTAAAACCGAGAATTCCGTCTTCAAAAAGTGTATCAAACAAGATATTGTTCAGTATCGTAGCATCACCCAAAGCCTTTTATCTTTATCTACAACCTTGATCTGAACAGTTAATAAAATATCGTACAAATCAAAATATTCAGTCTACGAAACTTTAAAATTCAACATCGTTACTACTATCAGTAACGAAAGTCATTGGAAATAATTAAAATTCCCCAAGTTGCTTTGTTAATTTTTCTACTTGCGCAGCTTCTCATTTATTTCAGTAAATTTAATTTTTATGTAAATTTTTAAAAAAAGAAGTTTTTAATTTTTTTTTAATTTTAAAGATTTATTTTAACAAGTGATGATTTTTAAAACGTTTTAAATCTGGTGAAAACACGGTTGATATTAAAAAAAATCCTGATTAAATTCTTACTACAGTAAGGACAATTTGTAATGGAGATTCTGATCAAATAAGATCAAAAAAATTCAATACTTGAATTAAATGAAATTAGAAAAATCAATGATAAATCAAATGATAATCTTCAACATTCCATAAAAACATAACCATATAAATCAAAAGATCAGTTCAATATTAGTCAGCTCAATATTAGTCAGCTCATACAACCGAAATTAGAATCGTCAAACTCTGCAAACAAATCATCAATATTTAAATTTCCATTATTTATTTTGAATTATTTTGTAAGTTAAATAAATGTATTAATATGATTTTTTTAATTAACAAAGACATGAACAATACGAGAGCATGAAAAAAAATATTATAATACGAATGCTCAAAATTGCATACAAAAAGAAAGAGCCAACTTCAGAATATAAAAATATTGTAATCGATATTGAAAATGATGATATAAGTAATCCTTAAAATAAATAATTCATGTTATACACTGATTACTATTTTCTATAAGTTGTATGTTATTATTTACCATTTCATTTATCATTCAAAGATTTGGATATAGCAAAAAGAATTGGATTTTTAAAAACAAGTGTCAAGTGAGATACAAAATACAAGATCTGAAACAAATTATCAAATTAACAGTAATCATTCCTTTTGATCAACAATATACGTTTACTTTTGAGGATGAATTATATATAACAGGCATTGATCAATTTCAAGTTTATCTATCTCAAGATCGTTGGCAAATTTTTAATAATGTTGAAATTAAAAAAGATCAGTTTTCAAAATTCAATTTAAAACCCGATATTAGTAATGTCAAATTTCAAGGAAATTTGACATAAACTTTGGAACTTTCAAAAGAAACAGGGTGTAGTAAAACCAAAAATAATTAAATTTCATCAGCAAATGCTCATTTACAGTAATATTATTGAGCCTGTCATTGCTGGGGATTCCTGTGTTCCTTTATTGAAATCCATATGGGTTGAAAAATATGAACAGGATGAAGTTATACAAATCAATAATGAAATCCCATGTATTTACCTCATGTATTAACTTCATGTATAAACAATATAGAAATAAATATACGCGATGAGACAAGTAAATTAATTGAATTTGCAAAAGATTCAAAAACTCATTTGACATTACTTTTTTTGTAAAGTAGATGGGTAATTTATATATTATTTCAATGTATAGTGGTAGCTTAACCAGGTGGTGAATTACCATATGAAGGTAATTAATATTGGTAGATTTGCAATTCCGATTTTTAAATGTATAAGAATTTTCGGTATGAAAACTGTTAAAGATGTGATAATAAAAGATCAAAAAATATTACCATCTCTGAAAAGAATGCTTTATTCGAACCAGGTTTTGTGAGATGCAAAACCAGCATTAGCACTATCACATACTCCAAAATGTAGAAAGCACAGGTCATCGCATATAAACAAATAAATTAAAGGACATTAAACTATATTCGAAATTTATTTGTGGTAAATCAGAATTGTGTATGTTTGATCGATCATCGCCACAGGCGTAATTGAATTTGGGGAATTTTAAGAAGTATTTCCAATGAATTTCGTTACTGATAGTAGTAATGATGTTGAATTTTAAAGTTTCGTAGACTGAATATTTTGATTTGTACGATACTTTATTAACTGTTCAGATCAAGGTTGTAGATAAAGAAAATAGGCTTTCAAAAAGCAGATGCTACGACAGCGAACAATATTTTGTTTGATACACTTTTAACGATGCAATTCTTGGATTTAATAATTATCATAATTAAAGGCGGTAACAATATATATATATATATATATATATATATATATATATATATATATATATATATATATATATATATATTCACAAAGAAATATTACGAACTATTATCAATTATAATTACGATATTAAAAATACATGCCTTACTAATATGGACTATACGCAACAGGTGATGACAGAAAATAGTGGATTCAACGCTCAAATTTGTTCACCACGTGTGTGCTCATCATTACAACTGAACTTTATGGATCAACCAAAATAATTATTTCCTAGAGTTAATGTACACATCAGGATAAAAAGATCTGATTCTGCATTATCACTAATTAGTGCTGCTAGTCAACTAATATCGCAAGTGGTTGATGCAAAATTACTGGTAAGAAGAGTTCATGTATATATGTCAGTATTAGGTTTTCATCAAATGGATCTTAATTCTAATCACGCAATTTATCCATTAAAACAAAATAAATTGTACAATTTGGTTTTGCAAAAGATGCTTCTTCAATATATAAGGAACAAATATATAAGTTTGGTGATTATTTTAATTATTTTAATAAGAAATGCACTTTGTGCACAGTGATCGTACATGGTTAATAAAGACAGTGAATGATTAACAAGAACATTTATCGTTAACAAGGAACGCGTATACATGATTTCATGATCATTATTTTATATGAAATATACATACAATGTGTAATTAACAAGAAACTATAAGCAATTGCAAAATTTTAAATTAAAATTTTATAGGGTATGATTGTGTGGGTTTGAATTTCTACTTCAAATAGAGGAAATTGTTGTCATAATTGTCCTACCTAATTATGAACTTCATGGGAATAAACCTATCAGCTGTTTGACTTTTATTGATGAAAGAGAGTTCAAAATTCCAGGACTTGTTATCTTTGTAAGAAATCTATACGTGATAGAGTCAGACACCATGAAAATTTCACATGTAAGTATATCGGTGCTACCTGTATGAATTGTAATGTTTCCGAACGAATTCAAAAGCAGATACCTGTCGTCTTCCACAATTTGAGGGTGTATGTTCTCCACAATATTTTGAAGTATTGTTTAAATATTTTCCTAATTGGGAATTAAAGATCATTCCAACTATTACCAAAAAATTCATCACCCTCATTGTATATATTAATATTATAACTGTTCGTTTTATTGACATCAGGAAATTTGTCAATTCAACTTTAGCAAAAGCTATTAAGACTTTTTCCGTTTTGCCTTTAACTTCTTCTGCTATTGATGGTGCAATTGTTAAGGGTAAAGGTTTATTTCCGTATGATTTCGCTACATCACTTGAGGTGCTTGAATCTACTTTTGAATTACTTCCAATTTGAGATGATGTATCTGATGATGAATGCGTAAGTAATTTGGGCGTATTCTTTTTTGTAGATTATTTTCAGCAATTCCGTGCCAAAGCAATCTCTTTTAATGGGCTAGAACCTCCTAATTTCTACGAAATTCCTGGTAAGTCATGGGGTTCCGCGCTCATAACATTGCACAAACCCATAAAACTTAAGCAGGATATAGAAATGTTTAATTTCTATGAAGAAAAATACGGGATGGGTTAACATTTGTTAACAAATATTATGTTGCAAGTTCTGAAGTCACGGAATTTTTGTATGGTTGGGCTTTAACAAATATCTTCAGTATGGTGATTTTAATTGGATGTATGACAATATTGTTGCTGTTTTGAGTGATAGTATGTACTCAGATATTGAAATCCTTCCATATAATTACACTATAGAAATGAATATCAATATACCTGATATTTTGAATCATTTTTCTGCTGAACCTGAAAAAATGTGACTGTTAGAAATCAGCTATTGATCACCAAAATACTGTGTCGAAAATTCTCAATAATAAACTTTGAGTTAACAGGTCCCTACTTTTAAGGTCGATGTAAACTATATAATTTTTATAAAAATTTTCAATAATTAAAAGTTGTACTAAATTTATTTTGTTGAACATTTCACATACACACATGCACACTTTTAGTTTTTCTATACCGATATTTTCTTATTTGAAATACTTTTAGTTAGACTATTTTTTAAAATTATATATACTATGTGTGTGTTTGACCTACTTTAAGTTAATGAGACCCTACTTTTAAATTTCAACTAAATAATTTGAGTTGGTCTACACCAAACCTCTGAGAAATTTCGAGAACAACCCTAGAAATTGTAAAAAAAACAAAATATTTGAGTTGATCTACATAAAAATACTAGGAATTTTGAGGGGGAAAATCCATATCAGAAGGGTATGTGAGTTAATGATTACATAATAAATATTATATAATAAATAATTGTATAATAAATAGCCTTTATTGACTATAGATCTTCATTAAAATATATCATAACAATAAATTTTGTAGAATTTCACATCCATATAAAAATGATACAATTCCAATAGAATGATATATTGGAGTTCTCAATAACAAATTGCTCTCAGGAGTTATTGTTGAACAATATATATTGTTACATTATATCAATTTTAAAATCCAAACAAATGTGTATCACATTAAAACAATTAATTTTCAAAAAACAATATTCAATAAAATCTTCTTTATCGTATAATTTGCCAAATTTTGAGGTTGGGTAATAATAACAATTATAATTATTATTTCCTTTTATCCGTTCAATGAATCGAGCCAAATCTGGATGATTTATTTCCTTAAAGATTCTTCTAATTGCATTTCCCGCCTTGTTCATTTAATAAATTTTATTTGATTAAATTTATTTATAATAATAATAATAATAATAATAATAATAATAATAATAATAATAATAATAATAATAATAATAATAATATTAAAACAATCAAGTGATAATGTGAGGCATCAAATACATTCTGCACTATAATTAATAACAAGTTGCACTATAATATTTAAATACACTATATTAATCAGGAATGCACTATAAATAACATTGTTCCACTATAAAAATCTTTTACATGCACTAAAATAATCTTTTTTTTGCACTAAAAAAAACTTTATAAGCACTAAATTAATTTTCAAATTAAAATTAAATTAAAAAATGGCATGTATTTAATGTTGCACTATAAAATGATCACAAGTTTCATTATTTTTAATAGCAAACGGCACTATATTATAACATTTTATAGTGCAACATTAAATACATGCCATTTATCGACATTTTAGTACGGTATCCAGCAGAAATGTAAAATAGTAATGGTAAAAAACAAGTTAAATCAATGAAATTATTTTTAATTTATTTGGTTTTTTATGGAACACAGCTTATTTATAGAAAACGGTAAAGCCACCCTAACTGTAAAACAAAATGACAAGAAGAGCTTCCGTCGAGTAATTTGTTGTTACTTTTTCACATTTCAAAAAATACAGAAGCAGCATCGAAGTTTTAAGAGAGAAAGAAATAACATATTATTTAACCACTTAATGCACACATTAATTTAAAATTTTCTGTCAAAAAATGATCAGTTTTTTTTCTCACTAATCTAGTACCCATATACAATAAGAAAAAAAATAAAAGTATTTTCAGTGGCGCAGCAAGAATATTTTTTACCGGAAGGAAGAAAATAATAATGGTAATTTTTTGAAAATAATATATATATTTTATAATTACAAACATTTAGTTTTGATATAAGAAAATATTTTATTATAAAATTAATTTTTTATTATTTTTTTAAAAATAAAAAATTAATATAATATGAAAATCCTCAAAAATTTAATTTCGTATGGTTTACCATAAAACAGGGTACGGCACATAATAATCATCACAATTTCTGCAATATTATCTTTTTTCTTTCCTTTGCTTCTTCCCTTTTTCATCCCTTTTACTGCAGCACACAGCACAATACATACATGAAGCAGTTTTATTTTCCATTAGTGGCACATATTCAGGAAATTTAGATATTTTTATAATATTTATAAATTATTTCTGTAACTCAATAATACTACCTACATCTATTATTCAATAGATAAACAAATCTTGAAATGTATCCTTTTCGGACACGATCATATAAACCTTCTTTACAACGTAATATGATTGGATGTATGACACACGAGCATGTTCAAAATTTACCAAAAAGGAATGGACGTGTCAGACACGGGTTAGTGCATTAAGTGGTTAAATAAAAGCCGCGAAAACATTGACTTATGCAAAAATTAACATGACATGATGCTCTTGCTATCTGAGTTTCAGTTAAAAATAATTTTAGTTCAGGTTCAAAATGATTTCGTTCAGATCAATAATTATCTAAGTGCTAAAGTAAATTTTGAATAAAAAAAGTTTTGATTTGAATTATTTTAGTAAAAAAAAGAATAAGATAGTGCTCATTAAATAATGAAGTAATGTTTGGAAATAATATAGTGCAGTTTGCTATTAAAAATAGTGCAACTTGTAACCATTTTATAGTGCAACATTAAATACATCCCATTGCTGTGAATAATGTATTTAATAAAAAGGTTTTGAACTATTAGATAGTCCTTGTCAATGTTTTTATCTTATAGTCGAAATTTTTTCACTAAACACATTATTCACAGCAAAAGGATTAGATTATTACTTTATTGTTTTAAGTAATAAGTGCTGCTACCAAGAAATCATCATTTTATAATAATAATAATAATAATAATATTAATAATGATAATAATAATAATAATAATAATAATAATAATAATAATAATAATAATAATAATAATAATAATAATAATAATAATGATAATAATGTAATGGTGTAAAATATTTTTGTCGGATGTCTCACTTGAATAAAATAAACAGTACAAGCTTTGTGATACCCAGTGCAAATCCCAATAGTAGACTAGTTTCGAGCTTTTGGCTCTCATCAGTACTATGCAGGAGACACGAAGATTTCTCTTCGCGCCAGGTAAGTATATAATATTGTTGATTCAACTCTATTGCATACAATATGCAATAGAGTTGCAAGTATGCAATAGAGTTGAATCAACAATATTGTATACTTACCTGGCGCGAAGAGAAATCTTCGTGTCTCCTGCATAGTACTGATGAGAGCCAAAAGCTCGAAACTAGTCTACTATTGGGATTTGCACTGGGTATCACAAAGCTTGTACTGTTTATTTTAATGATAATAATAATAATAATAATAATAATAATAATAATAATAATAATAATAATAATAATAATAATAATAATAATAATAATAATAATAATAATAATAATAATAATAATAATAATAATAATAATAATAATAATAATGATAATAATAAATAGATAAAACTATTAGAATTAAATTCATATTCTTATAAAGTTTTTATAGTTTTGTAAACGAAAATGTACTTTATTTTGAAAATTTTGATTTTTGACATTTGCACAAGATTATCAACCAGTATGTAAAATTCGTCTATTTTTCAGTAATTGCCTTTTGAACTGCCAAAGTTGATAGAAAAGAAATAATTATATGTAAACCTATGTATTGAAATGATTATCTAAAGAAAATAAACTTTACTTAATTAAAATATTTTATGGCGACATTAGTGTAAAATAAGATCAGTCAAATTTTTTTTCTCTGTAAACTATTCAAAATCTAAGACAATAAATAATATTTCCGTCACTATCAAGCACTTGTTTTTAATTTATTTTCCATTTGATTTATATTTATATTATTAATATTATTATATTATTTTTTATGGGTTTTTCGAATTTACTGAATTTTTTATTTTCGTTTAATTTTTTGTTAGCAGTCTTATGAAATTCTTTTTATTGTCAGTTATTTTATTTGTGGCCTAAATGATTTTACAAACTATTTTTTTAAAAACAAAATTCACTGTATGAACTACAAAAAAAAGTTACTGAAAACCTTCTAGGTAAACAATTTGATTTTATATATTTAAGTTGAAATTTATTAAAATTTGAAAAAATAGTAAAAGATCCAAATGTTCAATATACTATATTTTATACCCTCTTTTCAAATCCATAAATGTATTTAATATCTTACAAACTAGATATATGATAAACTCATAATTTTCATGTTATAAAAATGGTGTAGGTGTAATTAAAATTACAAATCGCATAGGAGCAGAAAAGTCGAAATTAATTTAATAAAATGACTATATATTTTGAATGACTAACTGTTTAAAATAATTTGTAATGCGATTAAGGATACAATATTACAAAGTCAATGAGTTTGACAACTGGTGGGATCGAGTTTCTTACATAATACCGATGAAAACCAAATAAAATTAAAGAACTTATAGCAATACTTTCTACATACAATCCAACGAAATATTAAAAAATTCATGTTTCAATTATATATAAATTCATTTTTAATATTTTTAGTATTTTAGAGCTTAGTAAAACAAAATTGAAAATAATTTGTCTAAGACTGGTGACTTACCTTGCATAATAATTGTGGTTATAATTATGTAATATTAAAAATTTATTTTCAGCTAAGAGGTCTAAGAAATGAGAATTAATTTCCCCAGAGAAATCCTATGAGAATTATGTGAGATATAGAGACACTCTTTTATGTTATGATTTATATGAAGTGGTTTTGGTTATTATAAATTCAATAGTTATAAAACCTTATCCCGTTATTAAAACAAAATATTCCCCAAATATGCATTAATAGACTTATTAATAAAACAAATCTTGGCATGAGATGTTTTTATGCAGTTTCTCCGAAAATTATGAGATCCTTTTGTAAATGTAAATAATTCATATTATTGAAGTTTTCTAAAAAATATTTAAATATGATAAATAAATATTTTAAACGAAATAGATGGGAAAAAATTTTTCTAATACATTAAAAAATATTTTCTTTATATAAAATGATAAAATCGTTAAATAGAAGTTTCGGAAGAAATGAAAGGAAATTTCCACGAATAAATTTTGAAACTTTAGTAGTTTTCACTTTAATTGACAAAAATAGAAGAGAAACTAGAGTAAGGATAATGGTAAAAATTTGCGGGAAATGTAGCGGAATTGGTTGAGAGAAAATGTAGAGACAAAATCTAAATTGTCAAAGTTAAAGTGAAAATTGTTGAAAAAGAAAAAAAAGAAAAACAACTGGACAACCAATTATACAGAAGATAGGAAGTAATCAGTTTCATGATACGTTTGGGATCTGTAAAGCTTTAAAATATTGGAAAAATTGAATTGGATCTTTGGGAATGAATTGTAAAATTTGATTTCAAAAAAATATAATTTATTGTTGTTTGATATCCAATGACATGAAATTTCACAATACAAAGTAATAATTAATATATAAATATTTGAATTTCTATGAGTATTCCCAAAACTGACAGAAAAGTTGTATGCATTTTTTGTTTTAATTAAGAGAAAAATTATAAAAAAAAAGAAAACCCACTATCATAAAATTATTAATTTAATATTCATTTAATTTTAAAATTTTTAATTTTAATATAAATATATAATGGAATCATACATAAAGATATACGGCAGCACAATAGAATTACAGAATATGAGAAAAGAAAGAAAACCAGTCTATTTAAACACAATATTTTCGAGATTTATATTTAATTAAAATAACTGAAACAAGCAGTCATAAATCGTATTACTTGGATTGCAACTTTGTTTTACTGGGTCCTTTTAGATAACTTTTGGTAAAAGACTTCATTACAATCCTCATTATGTCATAAATAATTTAAATTTTTATTAATTTCAATCAAGATTTTAATAATTTTGCAATCATTACAACGAAATACTAAAATATTTATTCAAATGTTGAAAAGATTAAGTTTATTTTATTTTAGAATGAATTTCATAATATGAAGGTTTTGACTAATATTAATAATAAAAATAATCATAATAAAAAAAAAATAATAATAATAATAATAATAATAATAATAATAATAAATTCAATGGAAAAAAATCAGTGGTGAAATTGGAAAAAAAGTTCTTATAATAATAATAATAATAATAATAATAATTTTTATTATTATTATTATTATAAATTTTATAGCATATTAATGTAATTAAAAATAGAATTTTTCTTTAATTTAACATTAAATTAGAATTGATCAAAGCGAAGCAAAGACTAAAGCAATTATATTTATTTTATATTCTAGACGGTAAAGTAGGCGTGGGTATATTTACAACAACAAATATTATAAATCCTTTTGATTTTGTTATCTTATTACGACAGTTCAAAAATGAATTGTAAATATCACAATGTGAAATGACATTGTAAAACCGATTAAAGAAAAAACAACATGTAATAAATAAAGAAAATTTATTTAAAAAACATGTTCGAATTGATAATAGTAAAAATTTCTAAGAGCAACAAAAATAAAATTTTTATATTCAAAATTAATTACATTCTTTACAATAATAATTTATTTTAATTATTATATTAAAAATTAATAAATTATTAAAAAATTATTTATTTAAATGTAGTATGTTATTTAAACTTTCATTTGTTGTACTTTAATTATTGTCTACAATCTAAATCAACACTCATCTAGATATTTTTTACTCTGTAGGGGTCGGAGATTTTCAAACACGATATAGTATATATTCAATTGTGATATAATGAAAATTTCTAACAATTAAAATTAAAATTTATTTGGCAAAAATTGAAATTTAAAATATTTATATATTTATATTAAATTTATTTTAAATTAAAAAATATTTCTGATTTTATTTTCGTTGAGAAATTTATAAATTTATTCAAAAGTACCAATAATTCATTGAATAAATTATTTCTGAAAATTATTCTCAAAATTAATATAGTGTCAGTATGCTTTATTTCCTTAACCACTTAATGTATACATTTATTTTGAATTTTTGGTTAAAAATGGTAAAACATTTTTAAATATTTAAATTCACTTACCAAACAAATGATGGAAGTGAAGCACAATTTAGATCAAATAGTGAAAGTGCTCACAAATACAATAGTTGCTCGTGTCCCAATTGAGCGCGTACAAAATTGGCAGTTAGTTGTGATCGTAACCGATTATAGGACGTACATATATTGGTTAGTAAAATGAGGTCTGAAATCAAAAATGCTATACTTATCAAGTCAATAAAATTTTCCAGATATTTATATTTTTTTATTTGATCGGATTACTTCATCGTAATGAATGCATTAATAAATATTTTACCCTTGAAGTAAAAATATTTTTTAAAATTTTTATAAAATAAGTAAAATGAAGTTTAATTGAAATTTACTATTGGAAATAAATATTTTATAAAAAAACATAAAATAAAATAAAATAAATTAAACTCATATTAGCAATATTAGAGTTGATTACATCTAATGTCATAAACTGTTCTGTAAATTGCTGAATTGAGAATGCACAAATTCACATGATACTGTCCTCACTTATATATGCCAACTCCAAATTCATTTAGCTATAAGCAGAAAAATGTGTACATTACCCGTCACATGCTTGAATTCTTATTATTCATAAAAAATCTCACTCGAGGAATTATGGTAACAGATATTAAATACATCCTGATCTATTCACTAAATGTATTTTCTACAAAACTACAGAGATGTCAATCAAATGTCGGCTTATAGAAGATTCAATTCGGAAATTGTGTAGCTAACATTAAATTTGTTATAGTAAAAAGACAATTTACTTGAGTTTTGTTTAAATCTTTTGTGTACAATTATTTGATAGTGAGATCAGTTTCAATAAATATACAAGGGTTTAATTTATTTTAAAATAAAGTCTAGATTTATTAGAAAAAGTGAATAAGGTTAATTATAAATTATGAAATTACATTAATAATAAAGAATATTATGAGAGGCAATAATAGATTTTATAGAATTAGAAAGAATTAATTATGAAAAAAATAATACTATTAAAAATCTGATTTTTTTAAGATATGCTGTAAATTTAAAAACATATATTAATAACATCGAAAAAGATGTTGCAAAGATTACATATTTTATTCGAGAATTTCCATCATTAAATAACAATTTTGTTTAAATTGAAATCAAAATGAATGAAAAACAAGACTGGTAAAATTGGAGATAAAAGATATATTTAGAGTTAATTTTTAATATTATGGATATTAATAAATATTTATGAATATACCATAAATATAGATATAAAATAAATATTATTATATATTATATTTTTTTAAAGTTAAGATTCATTATAAATAAATAAAGAGTGGACAAAGCCAAAATTTTGTGTTGCATTGAAATTATTTTTGATCTTTTGTCAAACTAAAAATAAATTTTAACAGTAATAATAACCTTAAATTCAATGAAATAAAAATTATCATATTTGGAAATAAAAAAATGGTAAAGTAGGTAGATGTGAGCCCCATGGACTATTTGTTATGGCGTTAATATCCCCCTAATACTGCGAGTTTCCGCGCGCTGGTCAAACGATTTATAGTCCATCATTGATTTTTAGGTGCAATTATTAAATGAAAATGCAAACAAGTGCAAAAAATGTGCAAAGTATAATTTATGACTATGGTCAGAAGTATTTTTTGGTTTTTAGACTATATTGACTATCCAATAATTTTGGGAAAGTGCTAAAAAGGTTAAGAATTTTAACCCAAATCCCCTTAAGATGTATTGTAAATTGGTAAAAAAAAAGATTTTAAAAATGTACATTTCAACATGACCAATTAATAATAAAATCAAAAGATTTAATTTGTTCATCTAAAATGAAAATCATGTTAAATTTTTCAATAATTTACATAACAATAATAAAATTAGTTTAATTTTTAAATTCTCTTTTATAATTTCAAAATTAATGGTCGTCAAAATATAGCGAGAGACATTTATTTGATTTTGTAAAAAAAATGAAAAACACAGTTCAGATAAACAAATGTCATTTCTCGATTAAAAAAAATTACCTCATTGGAAAATATTTGAGAAATTTCTGTAACAAACAGAATTTTCTCATTTGGAGCTCGGAGACGCAGATGAAAGGAATTTTCCGTTACTTTTTAAAGAAAATTCAAATTTTGTATTATTGCCAAACAGTTGTTGAGATAAAAATATTTAAATAGTTTAATTTATGTGAAAATTTATCCAAAAAATTATTGACTTGTGTTAAAATGTCATTTAACCATTTAATCTATTCATTTATTTTGAATTTTTGGTCAAGAAAATAATCGAAGTTTTTTTAAGTGAAAATATAATGTTTATGTTTACTTATAAATTATTTTTTACTACACTGCACAATTTTTTATTTTTAGTTATCTTTAGTTTTTTATTTTAATGATCTATTAGACAGTGAGTCTGAGTCTAGAGATTACAAAGATGATAAGGAAATTATTCTGAATAAATGTGAATGACGAAAAAGAAATGGATTGCTCTCAAGTTCTGAAGAAGAGAATGAAAAATATTATCAATATATTTCAATTGATGGAAATGTATGAAAAGAAATGTAAATAAGTGCTACAGCTGGAAGCGCAACACTTCATAACATTTTCAAGGAACAACCAGGTTCAACGAAATATAAAAAAAGAGATATTATGAAGGGTTAGATGAAAACTGCATCATTGACCAACCATATTATGAAACAAATAAGAATATGCACAATAGAAGAAACACCAAATCCTGGTAAGCATCAGACGTCGATAGTAAATACATCATAAATGCATTTTTCAGGATTTATTTTCAGCTATTGGTATTTTGTTAGAATTGTCGTATTTGTATATCCTTATTTATTTATATAGTAGTATTTATATGGTTTGTGATTGGGTGTAAAAATTTGAAGAGCCCGATAGAATCTCCGTTAAAAAAATGTCGCGGGACAATCGGGGTGCGTGTTGTGTATAAAAGGTAAAAAAATGACAAGTAAATAAAATTACAACTTTTCAAAATATGATCTCGGTACTCAACACAAACAGCGGGTTTATTTTCGGATTAATTTGCCTTGGGTCAAAAACCGATATTTTGATTATAATCTTTATAAATCTAAACTTGTAATCGTTATATGAAACTTTTCCTTCTGTGCGATATTTTTATTTAATCTAGAAGTTGTATGCTTTTAAAATTGCGCTGATATATTAATTAGTATAGTAAGTTTCCTTTTTCTTTTATAATAATTTCGTGAATAACTATTTGATTGATGTTTGATAAGTCTCCTGACTAGATATTTTTTATTTTTCTTATCTTTTGGAGTTTTGGATCCTGTATCTTTTATCTTCTGTTACACAAATTTAATTTCTTGTTAAAGTCCTATTTCAAAATTTGTACATTACAACAACAATCAATATATACAATATACAAGAAAATAATTATTTAAAATCATTTAAAATACAAGTATTCAATGCATTCTGCACATTAATATTTTGATTCAATGACTTTATCAACAACGCCTCACAAATCATACGTTCCCAATAATTATCGAAATTTTTTAATAAAATTTTAAAATCAGACATACCTATTTTAATTTTACAGCCCTTATTGTGCTCACCAATATGGGTCAAAGCCTTTGGTCTACAATATTCTCGAGCTCGAATACAGAGATGACAGGAAGTCTCTCCAATGTATGTAGCATTACAGCCATTACATGTAAACTGATAAACGAGATCGAACCATAAACAAACCTTTAGTTTTTGACTTATTAATAAACATATTGCGTACTTTCCATGAAGTTGACATTATCCTATAGTTTAAATTTCCTAACTGCTTTCTTACATTGCCTTTATAATCCTTAAAACCTTCTGATTACGGCAATACTAACATAAATTTAGGCTCATCATCCTTGCTCACACTATTTATTTATTTGACTCATCAGACTCGCACACCTCAACAAAATCACACCCAGATTTTCTCAAACACGGATCCTTAAGTTTTTATATATAATTGTTTTATAAAGTAACAATTAAAGGTTTGAAATACACTAATTCCTTTACAATTTATAGCAAATATCAATTAGCATTTTGGTTATTATTATTTATTATTCTTTGCCTTGGTAAATAGACATTCATTCGCAATATATGACAGCACACCAAAAAGCTTATAGCTAGCTCGCACACCTCTAAAATAAAATGTATGAAATCAAATTTCCAATTTTTGAGATGAATAACTTGAATTTCCGTCATTTCGAAACTTCGTAGTTTATTTAAATTTAGTTTTGAAAAGTTTTCTCTCTTAATTGTTTTTTTTAATAATAAATAGCCGCGACGAAAATGACTCTAAAAATACTTAAAGTACTAAGTGCTTTTATTCATAAATAAACTTTCTATTTGTTAGAAAGGTTTAATTCTCAATTTAAACAAAATAAATAAGCCACTATTTTTCAGTTTCATTAATGTTAAACAAAATGTAATTTCTGTAATGTAAAAAATAACATACGTTGGATAAAATAAATCTCCACATTTCTGTAATAGAAAGTCATTAAGTACATTTCTGAATGAAGAACAAAAAGGCATCTGACATAACATATAATATAAATAGATTATAAACATAACTTAAGAAAATAATCAAAGGAAAATTATATTGCATAAATGATGAAAACAATTTACGCGTGACTTTTTCTTTTCTATAAACAAAGAAAATAATAAAATTAAAAAAAATAAAAAAAATAAATGCAATATGATTTAGTTTTGTCATTAGCAAATTCTTCGTGGTGTAAATCAAAATAAAATAAAATGAGATGAAATGAAAAATAACATGGAAATATCCATTAAAATAAATTAAAATTTATGTTCAAAATTACAAATATGTATTTTCAAAAAGAAATATGAGATAGGAAAATTATTAGTAATATTATTTTTGAGAATACAATGTCTAAAATTTCGAGATAAAAATATTGTAATATTTGAAAATTATATGCAAAAGTTCATTAATTTATACTAATCACATTACATATATTTTAAATATTTTTTAGAAATTAGATGGGGATTTTAAAAATATGTGTAGAATTTATCTATTGATTTAAAATAATTTTAATATTATTTTTTTATTATTAAAAATTTTGAAACAAAATATATATATTATGGATCATATTAAATTAAAACTATTTAAATAATTTAATTTAATTATTTTAATATTAAAAAAATGTTTTATTTAGATCTAAATTAGTAAATATTTGC
The DNA here is from genome assembly GCA_959609185.1 of Schmidtea polychroa. NCBI lineage: Eukaryota > Metazoa > Platyhelminthes > Tricladida > Dugesiidae > Schmidtea > Schmidtea polychroa. The sequence goes on from CAUHTR010007350.1 coordinate 81,755, forward strand.
AACTTATTACCTCGGTTTACTGATCAATAAATACAACTGTATGTTTTCATTGCTTATGCCGATAATTCTTTTTGAATAGGAATTATTGTGTACTATATTTACGATCACTCAACTTTATTTTCATTTACTTTTATTTAATGCCTTTACTTCCTTTACATACGATTAGAATCGTTTTCCTTTAAATTTTAAAATAAACTATGCTTTCCAGCCACTTCCTATAAAATAATTTTTTCAACACAAATTTTCATGATTATGATTTATGACAGTGTTGTCCAAACTTTTTTGAGCCACGGCACACTTGGCTGAATTAAAAATTTTCGCGGCACACCTAAATTTTTTTGCTTTATTTGCAATTTTTTATTTCACTTTTACTAATCTTTTAAAAAGAAATGAAAAACTTATAAACTAAAAAATATTACTATTTAATATTTAAGATTCCTAATAAACATAATTAAGCTGCTTACGGTTTTAGATAGTCAATATTTCTAGTAAGAAATATAAATATGATTGTAAACAAATAAATTTCGCACTTAATTGACTGATTAACATTTAAATTTGAAATAACTGTTAAAATATCCACAATTCAATTTCCTTTTATTAAGTTGTTTGGAAAAACAGGATTTTTTTGACTTTTTTTACACCGTTTGGACAACACTGATTTATGATAATAAATATTTGACTTCCCATCCAATCTTCCGTCTTTTTGATTAAAGCGTACTTTTAATAGTTCCATTTAGCATTGTTCTTTGATTTCACCACGAAACAAATTTTACTAAAAATTGCAATGCCATCGAAATTTGACAATTACATGTTTTACCACAGCTACCTGACACGCTATTAATTTTCGGCTTTACCAAAAATTAACAATGTAATGTAATCACCATGTCAGTTGTATATGTCTTACATCTCTTAATTCTGTAAGCACCATGTGAAAAACCATCACTACAATATCCATATAAGGATGACTTAAAACAATAATTTTTCCAGGACTCAGGTGAAAAAAGCAAAGATATATTTATTTCTATTTTATTAATCAACTTAATATAATAATAATAAATTTTACCATTTGGGTAGTTTTAATTTGTACTCACTGCCCGGTTAACGTGTTATTTCGAGTAAATGGATGTGCGGACTTCAGCCAAATATGAATCCTCGACTTTCACCAATGTTTTTGGGTGAAAAAGGGACCTCCCCCATACATTTTTAAAATTTTGTTTTAATCAGTGATTACATAATATTTCAATTTCTGTTGTAATCATCAAATACACAAAATTTTACAAGTTTTTAAATTAATGATTACCTCATTAATTTTAATTTTTTATAATAATTTCAAAAACTCTTGGAATTAAATTCTCTATTAATTGAGACTGTGACGTAATGAAAATTTGAATTTTCATGTTTAGTACACCATTTTTGAATTCACCGATCATTTAAACAATTTGATATATTTCACTCAAAAATTATATAGATAGAATTTAAATTTCTACAAAATAACATTATTTATTCACATTCATAACAGTTTAAACAGCGCCTCTTCAGCCAACCTTTACATACATATACATTTTCAACATTTAAAAAATACAAATTATTCATCTATACATAAGAAATTCTGATATTAAAAATCATATTAAAAGACATTAATAACTATACATGTATTAAATCCCCAAAGAATTTCGAGCGCTATCTACTCTCAAAATTTGTGATAAAATTTTCTTATCCATTTTATATCCCTGTATTGAAATATTTACAAACCATCTTTCACCATCTTTATATTCAATTTCTTCAAAACCATCATGAAAAAGGGAATTTTGATTGTTGATGAATTTATTTTCATTGCAACTTAAATTCTTATTGATTTTCCCCAACACTTCTTTTGCTATACGAACAATGAAACTTGAATATCGCGACTTGATAAATTTGACTGCATTTGATGGTTTGTGATTGTTGTCAAAAGGGCAAGATCTTCCTCTAACGTCCTCAAGTAATCAAATAAGATCAAATCTATACCGGCTGACATACATATTTTAAATGGAATAATCTCTGGTTCACAATAGATTAAATCCTTTAAATTATTCGGATATAGCTCCCCCCACTTTCCAATCATAATCTGTATGATTTTTTCTAAAAAATAAAAATTGTAAATTGAAAAAAACAATAATCAAAATATACCATTTGATATAAATTTGACATTTTCAACTATTTCTGAATAAATGATTAAAATGATCTTGCATATATACTTTTTTTGATACACACTATCAACCAATTAGATTCATATTGTAACTTTAGTTTAGGAAAAAGTTTCAAAATTCCATGCTCACTGATTTAATATCTTTAATAACCATCCATTCGAGATAACATTTTGAAAATGCGGCAAGCGTTAAAAAGATTAGGAGTTCCTGAACCAGCAATTATAAGTCACACTGATACATTCCAAATTGTAGTTCCACCATTCGTAAATAAATAATGTAATTAGAATGAAGTTAACGTGCAAAGATTTATAAGATTTGGTTTTCACATTTATTGATGATTTATACATGAAGAAGCTTGAAGATTTAACCAACTATTTAACAAGTAATTGCCCCTATATTTTCAAATCTGTCTTCAAATGAAAATAAATGAAAATGTCTTCAAATTCAGTCTCGGTGAAATCAAATTTAAACGGTACTCCAATTTCGAATAACTAGAAAGTACCATCAACTTTTAGTATTAAGAGAGCTCTAACAAACTCTGATGTTCAGTGTAATTGGGTGGGGGAAAATAAAAGTCACACGTAAAAACATTATAGAGGTAGTGGTATGATTATGGTTGATGAAGGAATATTACAAATAACGAATAATGATAATGATGAAGATATGGTATTGCCGATGATCGATCCAGAGGAAAATTTATTATACCATCAGAATTTTCCGGATGTTGATGATGATCCATATAATTTAATAAATTTTATTATATAAATTATTATATTATATATAAATTATTATTATTAAGTACGTCATAGTCTCATTAAATAGCAAATTTAATTCCAAGCAATAGAGTCTTTGAAATTAAATTAAAATTTTTTAAATATTGCGTAATCGTAGATGAAATCAGAAATTAAAATATTGTGTGATCGACTATTAAAATGAATAATTACTGGCTTAACCAAAAATTAAAAATAAATTGATGAAAGGGGGTGTCAAAAAAGGTACCCCTCATCCAAGAAAAATTGTGAGAGTGAGAATTCCTGTTGGACTGGAGTCCACATATCTATTTACTATTTCGGTATTCATTAATTTATACTAATTAATATTGATCTTCCTCTTTCTATTATACATTTTAATTAATTAATTAATTTGTTTTCATTTGCATTTACATTATTTTCAAATTTCTAATTTACAACATGCTTTATATTAATTTCCTCAATAATTTTAATTAATTTAATTAATTGTTCCTTTTTTAATAATTTAGACATTATCATTTATGTTGTTAGGCTTTTAAAAATATACAATAAAATAAACAACATGAATTTTCTAGAAGTATAAGAATTAATTTAATATAATTTAATTTAATTTAATTCAAATGAAATTTATTCAGAAATTATTTAATATTAAATAATAATTTATTTTAAACATCTTTAAACTTTTTTTAAATTAAAATTTTAAAAATTTATCATTGAAAATAAGTAATTCAAACAAAAAATGGGTTTTATAATTTTAAATTTCTTATCAAAAATTACTTTTACAATTTTGATTTATTTGGATAAAATTTAACTATCAATAGGAATCTATACGGATTGTGAAAATTCGTAAGAAAATCTGTCAAAGAACTGACAATTATCTGATAATAATAAACATATTAAGTGACAAATAATTAATAAGAAAATATTTTTTTAAAGTTTTTTATTAATTTAATTAAATTTTGAGAAATGAATGGTAGAAATTAAAACGAAATTACAATAAAAGAATGATAAAATTTGTTTATCTGTCATTTATTATTATTTATCATCCCACTGGTCTGGGATAAACTAAAATATATCTACAAATACAGAATAAATAGCAACAAAAGCAAAAATTAGATTGGGGCTTAGTACCACGGGTAGTATGACACCATGCAATAAAAGTCGATATTATTAAATAGTATTTTACAGAAACAATATGCTTAACAAAATGGAAAATAATTCAAACTATTGCGAGATTGTAGTACACACTGAAACACTTTAATACTTAATGCATCGTTTCATATTATTGTCTGATCCTGTACATATATATATATATATATATATATATGATCATGACCTCTCAGCATTTTCCAGATTTCAACAGGAAAAATGATGAAAAATATGGTGATAGTGATATCACTATTGCAAATGGCAACTAAGACACCAAAAGAAAAGATAAAAGATTTATTATTTAAAAAATCAGCAATCTTTTTAAATGGTTAATACTATTAACTTAATAGCCACAGCACTTCCAGTGTTAATAGAATCCATAATATCAATTCAAAGTATAGCAACAATGTCAAAACATCTTTATAATTTTTTTTCTAAAAAAATAAATAATGTATAAGTATGGATGTTGTTTCAGCCGATTTCGGCCTCGCGTCTGTGTGCGCGTTGTGGTTAAAATAGTGTTTTAGTGTATGTGTGCGCACACAGACGCGAACGAAGGTTTTTAGAGAAAAATTATTAATATTTGGATTTGTGGAATTTTCGAGAATTTCGTGTTGTTTTTTTATGAATGTTCATTTTAATAGATATATGTTGGAACTATGTTTGAATTTTGCAGAAAATAAAGTTATCAATCCTGATGAAATATTTTTGCCAGTTTCCATTAATCAGTCAATATGTTAAAGCTTTTAAAAATTTTGAACTATTAAAAGAATATGTACTGCGAACTTATCACATCAAATTATGGAAACTTTATTTATCTAACGTAAAATATAATGATAACAAAACTCCTAGTTTCAAAGAAAGAATGGCTTAAGCTTATGATTAAGCAGTAAATAAAATGGATTTGGATTTAAAGAGTTTTCCCATCTGGTCAGATTATATGAATTTGTTAAAATCAACTCAAGCCAAAAGTCAATATGCTGAAAGTCAAAAGACAATTGCTGCACGTCGAATCTATCATCAGGCTATTGTTACTCCATTGCTTCGTATTGAAACAATTTGGAGAGATTATAATGCTTTCGAAACTTCAATTAATAGCGTTATCGCTAAGAGAATTATCGAAGAGAAGGCGATTTGCAGGATAATTTGGAGTTAGGATTTCAAAAGATGGCCAAACTCGAGGACAGGCTTTTTTGGCTTATAAACTTGGAGTCAAGCAAATGATTATTGATCAAATTAAAACCTTTTTCAACTTTATTCATTTTGACTTAATACAGATGTCAACAAACAATAATACAATATATAATATCAATTTAATATAAGTTATTGAAAACACGTCACAATGGTCACACTGCAAATGTTTCCGTGGTAGAAAAAGACTTGTGCGTGTATCACAAAAGATATCAAATTTATATTGGTGTAAGGGTGAATTAGTACCACAAATTTCAAAATATGGTTCTTCTGCAATATATTTACTGTCTAAATGTGAAAGTAATTCAGTTCATTTCAGTTTACTGAAACTCTACAAAATGAGACATCCAAAGTGAAATAAAACAAATGTACTCCCACAGTAACAATCGGAAGAAAATACTTACACAATTGCGGGACACAAATATGAAAATTGAAGCAGTTCAGTTTGTAAATTATGTAACCCAACTTTTTATATTGTTCTAAAGCAAAATATTTCTGTCTCTGGGAGAGCAAGCTACAATATATATAGCAAAAAAAGAGATACCGTCAAATTATGATGCACTCGTCATTGCAAATATTTCCTATCAAGTTTTTAGAATATCTTTGATAACAAATTGACTATTGTTGACTGTATTAATTACTGACAATATTCATGTGAATGTTGCCTATTAGTTAGTTTGGAAAGGTTATCCAGTCCTTATTATAGGTAATAATGTCATTAAATTAGGTTATGTGTTGAAACATAACTGTATACATTTACATATCAGTTGTGAAATTGATATTTATACATCCCTTGAAAATGGTTGTGCCGAAAATTCATGAATATCAAAAAATCATCGATGTCTTTACTGATTTAAAGTCAATGTTTTTTTTATAAATACAATGCCGATTGAAAAGAACTCAGAGGTGAAAATCGAAAGAAGTTCTTATAATATATATGCTCCTAAAATCCTGCAAAAATATGACATTAATACTAAATCTATGAATTTATTTTGTCTAATAAAAAACTTTAATTGCCATTTTTGAGAGAATCAAATTTAGTTATTAATGTAATTAATAACTTGAATTACCGCATGGACTTTATTTATCGATTGATGCATTTGTTGAATTTCTTCTTTATTAAGTAATTTATTTTAATAGAAATTTCACGTCTAGATTTGTTTTAATTAGCAAAAAATTCAAAATAAAATTTCAATTAAAAAAGATATTGTAGAATCAATTTTACGATCAATTTTTAAAGAATGGCAAATATTGCTCTATTTAAACCAATTTAACTGTTTTATTATTAAAATTATTATAAAATTTTGTTATTATTGATAAAAAAAATACTTTTTAATGATTCCATTCAATTGAAATTCGAAACCTTTAAATTCATCTTATCTAGAAAACCTAGAAATAATAAATAAATATGTAATTAATTTCATATATTTATTATTTATTAATATTATAATTTCTTACCAATGCATTTGATTCATAGAAACCTTATAAATTATCATAATTCTATATATACAAATAAGGAATAATAAAATCAGCTATTTAAATTAACTCAAATTCAAAATCAATTTATTTACTACAAATATTCAAACAATGAATGCTAAAGTATCATTGATAATCAATTTGAAATTATCATTCATACATCACACTTACATAATTATTATAAAAATAATAATAAAAACTGTATAAATCTGAATGCGTTCTGGTTCTTTACATCATAACAAAACATATTCTAAACCTTAAAAAAATATTAAATGTATCCTTAATAATAAATAATACATCTATTTCAGTGAAGCAATAATCCTGATATATATATATATATATATATATATATATATATATATATATATATATATATATATATATATATATATATATATATATCGAATACATAAAAATTAATATAAAGAATTATGTAGGTACATATGTATAATTTATGCATTATTGCGTATTTACATAGTTTTTATATAGAAATATATTTTAAAAAGAAGTAAATTTAAGTGAGTATTTCTTTCTGTCAAATATCATCGATGAAACTACTTGGTCATAACCTTTAACATCCACAGTCTGCTCTCACTGATTGAAGTTTTTCATTTCAATTTTTATTTGATAAAAAAATGGTTATCTAAAGTATTTTTTTTTGTATATTTTATGTCAGAAGCCTTATGAATTGATATAATAAAGATATTCTGTAGTCAATATTATTGTTTTATTATTATTATTTATTAATTATTATTATTGTTATTATAATTATTTGATGGTTTCGAAAATTCATTTATACAGGGAATTCTATTTACTTATTTTTAGTATTATAATTCGGGTTTCACTTGATAGAAAACGCAAAACAATAAATACAATTTTAAAAATGGAATTTATTTTATTCAAAGCTTAAAGTTAAAATTTAAGTTAAAAAACCAAAGTTTTTAATTAAACATTTATTAATATTTTTAATCAGTTTTACTTGTTATTATTTTCATTTAGAATTTCATTTTTTAATTTCATTAAGTTTATAACAATAGAAAGAAAAAGATTTATAATCAAAAATTTAATAAATGAAATTTGAAATTAAACATTTATTTAAAATATCACACATTAAAACAATTTTTATAATATAATTTATTTAAATTTTCAACATACAATTTTATTTTTTTTTGCTAATTTTTTCTAATAAATCTAAATCAGTTGAGTGATGTAATTCAATTATTTGAAAAATTTATTTAATTAGTGCTTCTGATAGAATTTTTGGATTTAACATGAAATTACAATTATTCTTTTGCTGTCTCTTAACTTTACAGTCATTTGTTTTGTAGATGACGCCTGGAAATAAAATAAAAATTAAAAAACAATTTATTATTGACTTTATATTTTAATTTTCTACTTGGTTTTTATTGTAATATCCTTTAATTTGTCGCCATAGCTCAGTGATTTAGAATCAAGCATACACAAATTTACGCTTATCTTTAATTAATAAATTATTGTTTATTATTTGCATAATTTATTTTCTCATTTGGTATTCCTGATGCAATTAAGATTTAAGAAATAAATTATGAATTCTGTTTAGAATGTCTCTGCATTGTCATGCTAATGATATCGTTGTTTAACTAGGACTAGAAAGTAAAATTTTTTTTCTTTTCTATTGTTTAAACTTTAATAAAATAAACCGAAACAATATTCAGAGGAAATAGAGAATGATTATGTAAAATTAAGACCGCTACCTATCAGACACGCAAGTTTTCAAATGATGTTTCAAGAGAAAAGAACAAAAGAATTTAAGATGATTTTTTTTTAAATTTCATGATTAAATTTATTTAATTTAAAATAAAGTCGTTAATTTGAGCCAATTTCAAATGTTAAAAATTAAAATTTCAAATAATAAAATTCATAACTATTCATGAATTATTAAATTGTCATACAATTTTAAAATTAAAATAAAAACATTTAATTTTTTAATTTCAAATATTTTACATCCATTTATACATATTAAAAATAACAGTAAATTTAAGTCTAAAACATAAACATGATTATTTTTTATAGTGAACTCCGCTCACAGTCGTCTTAAGAAATTCGGCTTGGGGTACTAAAAATAATGCGCCCCTCTTAGTAAAAAAATTCACAGAATAGCAAACGGAAGTGGGGTATCCAGCAAAGTTATACAACAGTTTCAGAATTAAAAAAGAACTTCCAATTCACCTTAATCAGTCTTCAAATATTAAACTTTATTTTTGTCGTATAATCTTTATTTGTAACCTGTTTATATCTCTTATTAGGATTATTGAGAAATACACCCGTGCGGCGAGTATACATAGGTGGTCAGCTCACATTTAAGTCATCTATCCAAGTTTTTAGTATCATAAATTCGAATATAAAAATCAGTTAAATATTTTAAGAAATTGTTTTTATTTAAAAATAAGTGAAATCTATTAAAATGAAAAATGAATTTTTAAAACTAATAACTAAATGACTAATATTAGCAAAATAACATACATCGCAAATAAAAATTGCTGCCTCAAAAGGCTTGCGCCCTGGGGCTATAGCCCATTTAGTCCTGTGATTAGGACGGTCCTGCATTCAAAAATTTTAATTAAATCAAATTTTAATTCCAAATACGTTTTAAATTTTTCTCATTAAATATTTTAATTGATTATTAAAGAAATTCCATAAAATTAAGAAAATTAAGAGAATTTTTCTTACATTACCAAAATTAAATAAGTTTCATTTGATTTTTGTTTGTTTTGATTCTAAATTAAATAATTTATTTATTCATTAAATTAAAAACTAGTGTGAATGAGTGTTGTTGAGTAATTGAGAGTAGTATAAATAATTTATTCAGTAAGAAATCGTTGCAAATGCCTCAACATGGTTCTGAATTCCCTTTTAACACGAGTAAAATTTTCAGTAGATTTTAAATATCCAATAGAAAAATATTCTAAAACCAAAGTAAAGTAAAATAAAATTTTAAATCGCTCTCATTTTGGTATATTGCTTTCCACATTTTACAAGGAAGTCTCCAGACTGAAAACTACTTAATTATGGGATTGAATTTTATTTTTGGTAACTTTATTTTTGTAACTTTATTAGACATTTTCTATTTAAATCTTTCTGTTTAGATGTAGAAACTTGGATACCATTCTCAGATTTAGACTACTGTAACAGTTAAGCATTACTAAAGTGTCATGAGTTTTTTGTTAGGAATATTATAGATTCTTTAATTTTCATTGATGATGGAGTCAAAGCTGATATTTCTTTTTGCATATAATCTGCAATAACAGGATACACTGTGGAACTACCTGATAAAACTATATTAGTATAGAAATCTTTACAAATATCCTCATCGCATTTCATCATGCTGTTACAAGCAGTTTCCATTCTCAAGAATATTGAATGAAACAAAGCTTCTGAACATCTGAATCTTTCATTTCAAATGGTAATAACGTAGCTACTGTTAGTTCATAACTCTTTTTCAATTGACGATGAAGAGGCAGCAGTTTGCATTTCTCGTTCAAAAGCAAGAACAATGTGAAACAGTTTTTCTTTAGTTTCTTGAACAATTTCTTTTTTGGCAGTAGTTCTAAAACCGTATCTTCAGTCTGTCATAATTTTTATTAGTTAATCAATTAAGTCTCTTCCGGCTAAATCAATTCTATAAATATCATGAGGTAAAGCATATCCATTGGAAACAGTAACTGTTTTGCGTTACACCATCACCTAAATCTAAAACAATACATGTAGTTCTTCCTTAAGCATAAAGTGTCAGAACAGCTTGGATAGCAACATACATATTAGGAGAATTGAATGTTTCATACATAATTTGAGTAATTTTTTCTCTGTTAACTTTTAAATTCATTGGTGCTTCAGTAGGAAGAAATGGATACTCTTCTGACGCAATTCGGAATTCTTTATAAAATGTATGATACCAGATCTTTCTCATATTATCATAGTTTGAAACAATACCGTATTCAATTGTATAATCCAAAATTAAAATACCTCTCTTAGATTGAGGCCTATCACCAACATAACTATATATTTGACTCATGTCAATCATAATAATAATCATCATACTCATAAATTCAAAATCCAGAAAATTTCGAAAATGTTTATTTTTAAAAAGTTCGATAAATCATGTCTTTTTAAACAAAGTTTCAATTCCTCACATAAATTCCAATCCCAGAACCGTCCAAAATCAGACAATTAAAAACTAAATTAAAAATCACAATCACAACTTAAATCGACTATTAGCGCCTGCTAACAGGAAAAAACACGTGTACGCACACAAACACGAGTAGTCAATTTTAACCATTGATATTAAAGATTAATAGTTATCAATGTATTAAAAACTAATGAATCCTTAAATATTAAAATAAATAAATATTTGAAATAAATAAATTCTTAAATAATAATCATCAATAAATTGATTAATAATTTTAATTAATAAATGACTTTATTAAAAATCAATAAATAAATCGTTATTTATTTAAAAATCAAAAGAATAACCGAAAGGATAAATATCAATAAACAAAAAATGCGTTAAACATATATAAAATTATAAAGTCGTTACCTTATTGCTTGTAAAACGGATCAAGAGTTTCTGATTTATTCTGTATTTTATCTTTTCTTTCATATGATTTGATTTTAAGTGGTCCATATTTCAGACTTACTGAGGACTCACAAAGATATTCCACTTTTGTCCGAACTAGACCACAAGTATCAGGTTTAGCAAATTATTTAGTTAGCTTTTTAAAACGCTTCAAGTGGAATGCAGTTTCAATAATTTCGAGCAACGATAAGGAGAACGAATTCATTTTACAAAACTGTCTCAGCGTTTTAAAGGTTCACAATATTACAATTCTTCACAATAAACTAGTCATGAGTCCGGCTATTTATGGATCAGCCAACAATAAATTTAATAAAATTGTTGAAAATACATTCCGAAGTACACGAATCTACGTTTTTATTGGATCGGACTTTGAAATATTTGGGCTTCTAATGGCCTTGTATGAGAAGGGTCTAACAGATACAGGTAAAAATATATTTTTTGTTGTCATTATTTTATGGGCATTAGTAAAATTTAGAAGATTGGATGTTGTAATATTTATATTGGGATATACAATTTGTCATACTTAATTGTTTAAATATATCATTATCAGGAAAATATTTAACACTTCAAATAAAATTAAATTCGACAGAAAAATACTTCATGATGATCATTAAAGCAAAACCAGTTTAACTTCTTATAGTCATATACTTCAGTAAATATAATTTTCTTGTATAAAAATTGTATTAATTAAAACAACCCATATTAAAAAAAGAAATATTAATCTAGTATGATTTGAAAAAATGTGTTAAAATTAAATTCTATAAAATTCTTTTCTCGAAACCTTCTTATCAATCACTTTCTTTTTTTCTTTGTTTTTTAAAACACGTTGTTTACAAATTGTAAAATTTCAAGTTTTTTGTAGTTCTTTATTAAATCGAGTCAGATTTACTCAAATAATTTTAAAAACATTATTCCACAATTTATGAATAATATTTTTACACCTCTTTTGCAAAAAAATATTATTGATATAATTGGTTGGAAAATTATAATTTTTACTACGAGCTAAAATATCACATTTTTATTTATTTACAGTGATATAATTAATTAATGTTTACCGCCTTCGAGATTTATCATTTCTTTATTATCTTGAACATCTTATAATTTTATAAGAGTTTTACCGACTTTTGTTTATGTCTAGAAAATTAACAACTATGATAATTATATTCATTTAAATATCACAGATTATTTTTTATTAAAGAATAAAGTTGAAGAATTTGAACTTCTAACAGATATATGCAATATTATTATATATACTTAAAAAAACATGGTAAAGATTTTATTAATAAAACATCTTTTTCACTATATATTTCGATAGCATCACTATCATCATCAGGTTACCTACATTCACTAGGGATGAATAACTGTACATTATTGATAATTTATAAACAAATTATAAAATCTATAAATTTTTAAATTATAAATAACAATTTTAAATAATTATTTTTAAAAATAATTTTCAACAAACAATTATTTTTAACTTTTAAAATTCTTTAAAAATATTATATAATATATGAGATAAGAACGTAAAGCAAGCGGCATAGATTTATTACTTAACATGTCACAAACTTTACAATTTTTTGAAATAACATTAACATGTCACTTTCACTGATTTTTTGTATAAGCTTTCTAAGATTTCTAAAACAATCAGAAAACCGTAAAATTGTAATAAACAAATACCAACATACAAATCACTTTCATTTATATCAAATTTAGCATTATTACTATCAGTGCTTTTCAATTGAGTACCATCAATTAAATGAAATTATGGCATCAAACTCATTCAGCTTATTAACACAATTATCAACAGTTTCACACTATTTGTTGTAAAAAAGGTTTTGAATACTTATTATTATTTAGTAATTTAATGAATTTGTCTACACTATTAATAGATTTACACTAAGTAAACAGTAATCTCCAAAAATATTAGATCAATCTCCTTATCAAACATATAAATTCTTTCTGGTAATGTATATATATATATATATATATATATATATATATATATATATATATATATATATATATATATATATATATAGGTTGCTTTGCGTTTGAGCCATCTTCATATCCGCTTTCTGGTCTTTATTTATCATAACAGAAAAATCATATAATTTATAAAATAATAAATAAAATACTCTCTAAATTTGATATAAAGACTAGAGCTTATGTCGAAGCTAATGAACTCATATACCTAGACCATCACTCTGTTTATATCATTAATTATTAAAAATAAAGTGAAAAACATTTTTTTTGACTATTACGTAATTGCCAAAAATAATAACTATTTAATATTTTTAGAACCATTTTTAGTAAATTACAGTAAAATTTCTTTATCACTCACCTATTACCTCTGGTGTTGTTTTTCTTACTGACTATACAAAGGAGTAAGTCATTTATTTCAAAACTGTCTATTATTCTATGCCAAGGGGTGTCAAACTGACAACAAACAGCAGTATGAGAGACAAAGCCCTTGAAATAGCAATAAAATTTGAAAATAAAAATTGAAATTGTGAATTAAATTTTGAATATTATGTAAAAATTAAATCAAATTTACAATAATTAGTATCATTATCTGATAAATTTATCTTTTATTGTTTATTTCTTTTTTAGTTTATTTTTGTTTGTAAGTAATAATAATAATAATACCAATATTTACAAATCTATTTATATAAAAATGTAAACGAATATACATTTGAGTATATTTGTTTTTATAAATGTTTTTTTCAGAGGTCTTTCTATCACCATGTTTTTTCTTCATTTTGTAGATCAATAAATTCCAATTTTACACAAAGTTTTGTCACAGCTTTTAATAAGTGTCAATTAATCAATCTTAGCTTATACGTGATATAAACATGTAATAATAGAGTAGATTGCTTGAGCAAAACGATTGGAAATAATTCCTATATATCTATTCCTATATATTCCTATATATCTATCTAATTGTCAACGTCTTGTAATTTGTATCAATCAGTTTTAGCATTATATTGCGCTATGAATTCCCATGTATCTTCTATCAAAGGCTAAATATGAAAAAGTGATGATAATAGTTATAATCAAATAAGTGACGTAGTATGAGTTAATTAGTTGTGTGTGCTGTTAAATTATAAAATTACTTGTTGCAAGGGCATGATGGAGAAGTGGTCCGAGAAAAATAGTTTTTTAAAGTAGCGTTTTTTGTCAAAATTTACATATTACAGTAAATTTTAAATAAATGTTAAAGTACAGAAGAAAAGTTTTAGCTTTGGCTTTTTATAACGGGAGCGTTCGGATGCATATCATACATTTTGCACTTGCACGTTAATAAAAAAAGTAATTTTTTGTGAACTTGCTCTTTCCAATAAACAAATTTTCATCTTACACTGAACAACTTTTTTTACAAGCATTATCGACCGTTGAAGCCGTATTTTCTTGAAGCGTACTAGGTACGCAAGCTTGATCTGATTTTTCCTCAGTTGATGTTTTTTATTACACAAAGATTATACAAATATAGTCAGCCAGAACACGCTAGGTATAACTTAAAATTATGTACTTATAATTTATACCACAATCGTTTTTAAAGTTTATAAAAGAAGTCAGTAATTTTTTGCCGCCACGCGAAATTTAAGCGAAAATAAGATAGAAAAAATCCCCCGATCAAAAGAAGGTAGGAAAGAGATTGAAACAGACAAAGACAAGTCATATCATGTGCTGTGTTAGGTTAGTTTGGGATGTTATTATTAAATAGGCACAAATTCGTCAGTGTTAAACTTTGAATTATATGCTCTACTTGCATTGGTATTGTTGTGACTAGCATATTTATAGATGGCCAAGTTAAGACAGTAGAAATGAAATATCAAATTGGCACAAACTCACTACTGTCACACAATAAACTGCCTGACAATTTATTTTTGCTTTAAAAAATCAAATATTCATAAACACTAACAAAAAATGCTAGAAAAAAAATGGAAATAGTGTAGCAGAAATTATTAAATAGCAGGATATATAAATTATTAAAATAGTATGAATTGCAAAATATTATTTATCTTTTATAAATATACAAATTTAAATATTAATATAAAATATTTTGTTTTGCTAAATATGACAAGTGTAGATACTACTATAAAATTATACAATATACAAATTTAAATATTAATATAAAACATTTTTCCTCCTCAACCGAAGATATATTCTAATGCACATGAGGTAGATGAGGAAATGTTTTAATAACCTCAAGAAATTACGTTTCTAGCAGCATGCGGTTGATGATCTATTGGTTGTCCAGGTATGAATTATATATTTAAATATCTTTCCAATATTTGACTAAAATAAATATATTGTCAAAATATTTATAATAATGTTTTATGTGTTTAAATAATAGCGAAACGTTATAAATGTTTTGAAATTTTTAATTAATGTTTGTTATTTCAGGTAATTATTTTGTCGTATCATTGGTATTGCGGCTCGAAGCAATTTCTGATTCTGCTTTTGGAAATATTCAAGTGGATTCACGCTCGTTGCGAAATTTTGTCATTATTAGTCATATAGAACCCGAAGGTCAGTTGATCAAAACCGAAAGCTCAAAATTCAAATATTTCATGAGTCGTCCACCATTCAATGTAGAATCACAAGACAGTAAGTAAAATTTAAATTAGGTATACATAAAATGAATGGCCAAACTCAGTGCTTTTTTCTGGAAAAAAGGTGCCCGATATATGCAAAAAAATGACGCTGAAATTAGCTGAATAAAATAATTATGCAGGACACAAAATATACACTTATTACCGACGACAGGAAACGATTTTAATGACGTAGTATATTAATGACGTATATTTACCGTGAGCGTGTTATATATAATAGTAATAACACATAGGAAGCACGGAGCTTTGATTCACTCGCTTTGGCGTACGACTACTACTTTTAATTTGATTTTAATTTGCTATTTGAAATGTCAGAAATAGAAATATGACAAAAAACCAAAACATATGTCAATTTTTTAAAATCATTCAGCGAAAAAAGGTGCCGGAACACCGTTCTGGAGCGTTCCGTCAGAGAAAAAAACCACTAAGTAAATATATCGATGCTTTTTTGAAATTAAGAATATGAATATCAAAAAACATCGATATATTTATTGATTCATAGTCTTCAAGCTTTTTATTAAATACAAAATCAATTGAAAAGAAATCAGTGGCGAAATTTGAAAATAATCTTATAATTTTATTATAAGAACATTTTCAAATTTCACCACTGATTTCTTTTCCATTATATTTATTAGAAAGCTTGAAGACTATGAATCAGTAAATATATCGATGTTTTATATATATTTACTGATTCATAGTCTTCAAGCTTTTAATAAATTTTAATTTTATATTTTTATTTATAATGATCATATAAAAAATTTGAAAAAATTAATAATAACATCATTACCAGTTCAAAACTAAGACAGCAATAATATAACATTTCAATATAAATATTAAAAATGTAAACACCATAGATGGCTAACTGCATTTTTTGATAATCGCATTTTAAAAATAGCTTTAATTTAATATAAAAATCATTATTCAAGTTTAAAAAAAGCATTGACCAAATTTACTTCTTTTTTATCACGATTTGAAATATCTTTTATCGCAATGTATAAGTGTTGAGTTACTTTTATGATGGTTCATTTTATATAAAAGTTCAACAATCTGAATGATGCAAAGAGATTGATGATTAGGAACTAGTGGTACCAATGACACGAAGAATGTAAGCACAAAAAACATTTTCATTTTATATTTTATAAGGTTCGATTTCATCAAACAAAGATAACATCAAAAAATTAAAGCAAACTTTAATTAACACAAACTTTATTGAACTTTATTATAGGAGTTGAGAAGATGACAGAAAAATATTGACTAAAATATTTTAAAAGATATAGAATCTATGAGATAAGAATATAAAGCAAGCGGCACAAATTTATTACTTAACATGTCACAAACTTTACAATTTTTTGAAACGACATTAACATTATTATAGATGTTTATTTTAGCCCCAGGGTCAAACACGTGTTATGATTTGCACAAAAATGCACAAGCTAATTAGAAAATTGAAGTTGTTAAAAAATAATTAAAAGCTAATAAAATATTCAAAAAAGTAAAAATTGATATTTTTTGGAGAAGGAAAGGTAATAAAAAAGCAAGCATACCAAATCTACATTTGGCAGTTTTCGCCTTCTTTCTACTCCTTGTTCTAGACTGTGTAACTTTTCATTTAAATATTTTCCATAGATTATTTTTTGAAAAATTCTTGCAAACCAAATAGTCACAAATAAATTAAGATCTGATAGCTTGAAAACTTGCAAACTGATGTTAACAATACATTGCGACTCGAACTTCAGTGATAATATTGAAAAATTGGCGACCTTAACTTCTTCATTTAATATCTCTATTTCTTGAACAATTTCTTTAATGTTATTGGGAGAATTTGAAATCTACGATACTGTTTTGCTTGTCACTTTTTTCATTCCCATAGTGTATATTGTGTAGTGAAGAAAACGATATCAGAAAAAAAAAAAAAAAAAAAAATCAAATTTTATTTTATTAAAAATCTTCTTGGCCTCCGGCCGAAGGGTAGAACATGTCTCACCCTTATGTGATCTGCAGCATTTATGTCATTATCTTCGGATGTTGGAGTTGGAACTCCCACATCAAACGTGTTCTTCTTAGATATAAGTTTGGTCTGAGGATTCTAGTTTCTGTCTGGTGAGCTAGGTATAGTTAGTATTTGACCTTTTCTTAAGAGGGTCATTTCCTGTATTGGTTGTCGTCCTGTCTGAGGTGTGTTTGTCAGACATTTTGAGGTTGGTTATCTTTTCATCTGAGGAATTGTAAAGTGTACATTGGTCCAGGTCCTCGAGTCAGGTTATAGGAGGGTCATCTTTGAGTCGTAACATAAGAGGTAGTGAGGACATTCCTGTATTGGATGTCGGAGTTCTTTCTGAGGAGTAGGTGAGTTTGTCATTCATTTGAGGTTGATTATCTTCTGAGGAGGTGTATAGTGTACATTGATCCGATGCCTCGAGTAAGGTTATGGGAATAACATAAGAGGTAATCGGGACATTCATCGTAGAGGAGAATTTCCAGGCTTTCTGTTTTAATAGTCCAAGTAGCCATCTGGGGTGGTTTTTCGTCTGCGGGACTCTAAAGAAATGTAATAAGTGGGAGTAGGAAGACTCCATTTGTGATTTTTATAACGCTGAAATAGTGCTACTCTATTATAATATATATTAGAAGGATGGTGTAGACGCAGTAATACAGATATAGGTGATTGCTTATATTAAATATATGAACGACTAAAAATTTACTATCAGTTAGGCGGAGTCCCTACAAGGACTCCTACATTGACCCACTGATAGTAATTATACACATAGGAGATATTTTCCCCTCTATTATTCTCTCAAGGCTAGGTGCGTTGGAGGGTAGTGCTATACAAATGCTGTGACCCACTAGGGGCGTCTTGGTTGGTCCAGGTGGGTTTCAATTTCCATACTCCATTTGATATATCATATAGGCTTGTTCAGATTGGATTGGAGTCTGTTCTTGTTAGGCTAGGCTAGAGTAACGTCCGTCATTCGTCTTAGAGTGTGTTTTCTGTGTAAGGCTAGGCTTGATTGTCGTCGATCACTCATCAGAAATTGTGCATCAGTGCTCTCATCATCTTTATTAAGAAGATCCTGAAAATACTTGTATGGAGCTGGAAGACTCCGGTAGTGCGATGATATACATAGACATACACATGCACACGCGCACACTTACATATACACATACATATACCAATATATATACATACATACACACATACGCACACATACGCACACATACACACACATAATAATAATAATAATAATAATAATAATAAAATAATAAAATAATAATAATAGTAATAATAATAATAATAATAATATTAATAATAATAATAATAATAGTAATAATATTAATAGTAATAGGTAGTTAGTTAGCTATTAGTTGGCTATAGTAAGTTAGTTATTTGTAATTATTTAGTTATAGGTTTTGTAGGGTTAATCCAAAGGAGGTTAGGCTGCTTTAGTTGTGGATATAGTTATATAGTATTGTTTAGTAGTTTAAAAGAAAATTTATTTATGAGCTATTTATAGTATAACGATAATGTACAATATATAGTATGGTAATGCTTTGTTTAGGTAGGTATATATAATAGTAGAGGATTAATCCTTAAGGGTATGTTCTCTAAGTATGTGGTAGCTACACACATAATAATAATAATAATAATAATAATAATAAAATAATAAAATAATAATAGTAGTAATAATAATAAAAATAGTAATAATAATAATAATAATAATAATAATAATATTAATAATAATAATAATAATAGTAATAATATTAATAGTAATAGGTAGTTAGTTAGCTATTAGTTGGCTATAGTAAGTTAGTTATTTGTAATTATTTAGTTATAGGTTTTGTAAGGTTAATCCAAAGGAGGTTAGGCTGCTTTAGTTGTGGATATAGTTATATAGTATTGTTTAGTAGTTTAAAAGAAAATTTATTTATGAGCTATTTATAGTATAACGATAATGTACAATATATAGTATGGTAATGCTTTGTTTAGGTAGGTATATATAATAGTAGAGGATTAATCTTTAAGGGTATGTTCTCTAAGTATGTGGTAGCTACTCACCACTGCGGCTGTGCAGGCTTTCTGTGACAGTCCTTTAATTTCAGATTTAGAGAGTCCTATTTTCCTAAGTATCTGGTCATTGTGTGTGTCCCAGGAGCCAAGGGTGCCAATTACAAGTGCGGAGATGGTGGTTTTTACTTTATGTGCCTTTTCAATTTGGATAGCCAGGTTGGCATATTTTGCATAGTTATCATTGGTCACCCTTTTAAAGTTTTCTCTGTTCATAGGGAACTTTGATATCTAGGATGTGGTTATTGTTGTTCCTCATGGATCTTATAATGAGGTCAGGTTTGAGCAGAGTGGGTATGCCAAGAGGAGTTATTTCGATGTCTAAGTAGAAGTTGAGGTTAAGGAGAAATTCACTAACGGCATCTAAGACCCGGGAGTGTTTGTTTCTACGCGCGTTTATCTTTGCTGGACAGTGGTTAAAGATGTGCGCTTGGGTTTCAGGGTGTGAGTTACATTGTCTACATTGTATAGATTTTTTGGATTTAAGTCTATGGGGCGTAAAGTTTAGTTCTAGAAGGTTGTTACGTGCTCTGATAAGGAAGAAGAATTGGGCATCAGTCAGAATATCGGTTTTTATGAGGTAGCCAGCTGTGGTGCTATTACAAATTGATTTTGCAATATGGCCTTGCTGCGTTAGAAGGGCCCTTTTTTCAGTGTGTATGAGGCTAATAATGGAGTGAATTTCAGAGGAGATAGTGTTCACATTGTCATTTTGGAAATAATTTATCCTGTCTTTGTATCGGATTTCGAGCTGATATGAGTTGTCTAGTAGGAGGATTTTAGCATGAATTCCATATTTCCGACGGAGTAGGTCAGCAGATTTTTTAAATTTTAGAAATATTGAGCGGTGCTGGAATGATTTTGAAGTATTGCCATTAATCCAGTAGAGAGCTGCTTCAAGATTGCCCTGGCCTCTTGCTAATGCAAGTTCTGAGAGGATAAGATTGCGGAAAGATGTATCTGTAGAGTTTAGTGCACGAGAGAGGTGTACAATGCCTTGAATTATATATTCATCAATGGCTGAGGTGAGACCCATCCCACCCATTTTTATCGAGGCATAGAGAAAGTTATTATTTATTTGGAGTAACCGATCTCCGAGAGCTATTTTTATTAGTTTTCTGATCTTATTGTCAAAGCCTTTTTGTGGGTTCCTATCTTTTATGATGTTGTTTTTATGGGATTCAAGAATGTTGTGGAGTATTTCACAATTGCGGAAAGGGAAGATAAGACGTGAGTGGATAAAGATTTTAAAGGCATTAATTTTCTGGGATGGGTGAAGGTGTGATTTGAGAATTTTTTCAGTATCCGTGAGAGCACATTCGAGTGTTTCATCAATATTGTGTCGTTTTTTGAAGGAGAAGTCAACCCCTAGGTATCTGTAGAAGTTTGAGTCATCTACATTAGGAATGATCTTGTTATAAAGTTTTATGGGGTGGTAGCTTGAGTTATGGTTAAGATGGAAGTAGCCAGATTTAGAGGGTTTAAATTTGAGGTTGGCTAGTGAAGCAAGGCGGATAGTTTCAAGTAGGGCAGAGTTGATTGAGGGGTAAGAGTCAGATATAAGTACTATGTCGTCAGCGTATACGAGGATACCTACATTCATTTCTCCTAGGATAAAGAGGTGAGAGATTAGGATGTTTTTAATAATGAAGTCTATTGAAAGACAGAAGAGAGTCATAGATAAGGGGCATCCTTGTTTTACCCCTTTAAGAATCGGAACAGAAGGCGAGGTTTCCCCTTCACAGTCAAAGATGGTGTTAACTTGATCGTACATGTTTTTAATAAGTTGGATGGAGTTTGGGTGAAGGCCCATTTTAGATAGTGTGTACCAGATAAGGTCATGTGGTAAGGAACCAAAGGCATCAGTGATGTCTAACCAAATAATATGTAGGTCAGATTTATTGCGATTAGAGGCATCTTTGATAAGTTGAAGGATAAAGTTGTGTTCAGCGCAGCCATCAGGGGCACCAATCGCTTTTTGATTGTTAAAGATAAGATTACCTTCCTTAATCCACCCCAGGAGCCTATTGTTGAGGAGAGAGGAGAAGATACGATAGATGGTGTTCATAATGGATATGGGTCTCCATGAGCTGGCTTCATGGCTAATTTCATTTTTCCCAGCTTTGAGGATAAGTTTAGTACGGAAGGTTTTCCAAGAGGATGGACATATGGAGTTCCGTTGGATATTGTTGCTGGATATTATTTATGATTTCATTATTTAGAGGTGATAGGATTGCCTCTTGCGTATCCAGAATATCATTAAAAAGGTTATTTTTAGTATTAATATTTACGTTATTATTGTAGTCATTATTCACGGGGCTATTAGGGGTCTCCTTATTGGGGTGATGATCCTCAATATGGTTTTTGGAGTCCTGATATTCTATCCACTCTCCACAGAAGCAATTAATTTTTAGATTGATGTCGAATTTTAGATTTTTATGATGTTTTATCATATGTGTATTTATTGTATCTAAAGGTGTGTCGATGTCGAAGGATTGGAAGCACTTGTTGCAGTTTTTGTTTAGATTGTGGCATAAAAAACGGTTTGTGGAAGCAATTTTCAGGGTAATAGTCTTAAGGAAGTCCTTGCTTACACTACAGTGGTGCTCAAATTGGTCGATGTGGTTATATAGGTTTCTAAGGGTGATGGTGTTCAAGGTAGATCGGCTTCCTTCCCCTTTGGGTCTANTGTCTTTCACGTTTATAAGGTTTGGTGATTTACGTTCAGTGTTTTCGACAGGGATAAGCCTTTTAGGAATAGGGGGCGATCTATCAAGGTCAATGTTTTCGGAGGAATAAAAGTTGTAAGTTTTCTTTTCTTGCCTAACAGGGGTTATGGTTGCAGAGTCATCTAGCGGTGATGGTCTAACTGAGGGATATATTTTGGGTTCCTCAATTGAGTCGGTAGGTAGGGTAAGGTTATAAGAGTTGGATTTCTCAGGCAGAGGAGGTGAGGGGTTGTTAGTAGGAAGGGCTAAGAGAGGGGCGTTTGAGGGAGGAGGTTCATTGGTAGAGCTTTGGTCAGAGGCACTGCTAGAGAGTACGACGTCATCACAGTCGGAGTTGAATAGATCGCTTGGGTATTCTGGAGGTCTAACATCCTCTCGGTCTGATATAAGGGATTCTATTGTGTCGTCAAAGTAGCAACTATAATGTGAGGTATCTATACTGATTTTGGAGTGTTTCGAGGAGGAAGAGTCTATTTCAGAGTCATTGGGGATTGATGAGCTGTAGGTTGATGAGTTGTCCCCATCTATATTGGAAGAGACTGAATCGTATTTTGTGTTGAGAACTTTTGTTCTCTGTACTTTCTTGAGCAAGTTTTCATTAGGGCGAATTTCTTTGGGAGCAAATGGGTTTGGAATTGGTTTTGAGTAGTGTGGTCTACGCGAGGTGTTGATGTTAGTCTTTTTGCTAGTGGACTGAGTGTCAGGGTTGTTGCCTAGTTTTCTCGGTTGTCTTGGAATATTGACAGATGTCTTAGGAGGTTCATTAATCTCATGACTATTGGTTTCAATAAGGGCAGCATATCTATTATTTATTAGTCTATTATTCAGGCTTGTTATTCTTCTTATGGGGGTAGGTGCTTTCAGGGAGAGTGGATACCATATCAGTGCTCAGGATACATTCAGGGGGTTCATCTCTGACAACGTTCACATTAGTGTCATAAGTAATCTTTGAATTATCAAGCTTCCTTTCAACGTTGGTATTTAGTGGCATCTTGGGTAGTTCCCCCCGATTACTGTTATAAGCTTTATTTATTATATTATTATTAGATAAAATATTGGCAAATAAATATGGGGTAAATTGTTTGTAATTTATTGATAGAATGTAAAAAAAATTTTTAACAATATAAAAGTTATTATTTCTATTATTATTTTTTAAATGACAGTGTAAATCCTTGAATAGTTTCTAATTAAATTTTTTAGGATGTCATATGAATTTTGATTTATTTTGGTTATCGTATTGTATAGGTTGGGTATTAAGTTAATATTGAATGGCGCAGTTTCTTTAGTATTATAGGTATTTAATATATCTATTAAAATGAGGTAATTCGTGTTGAGGTCAATAAAAATGGATCTATATATTTGCGGGAGCACTCTTATATTATCTTTTTTAAGGAATATGAATTGTTTAGTCAATTCTCTGAAAAAATTATCGCCTATATTTCCTAGGTATATAAAGTTGACCTGAGTCGTGGTATTTGCTGGGTTCAGAAGGGGTTTATCAATGGGATGTGAAATAGGTTTAGAGCTAAGGCTGGTATTCTTATTAAGGTTTAAAATTTGGGCATACTTCATAGTTGGGACACGGTTGGGTGTACGTTTATATGGGTCAATAGTTGGTCTAGTACTAATATTCTCTGGGAGTCGGCCCCTGGCCGACGAGCTGCGTAGCGGCATTCTTTCTGGAATAATTTTGGTCTTTTTTAAACAAATCTTTTTTAATTAAATTATCGCCATTTTTAAATTTATTTAATTTGGTATTTATGCTAATATTATTTAAATTACTTTTTTCATTTAAGAAATATGATTTTATGTTTACGGATTTATTTTTAAGGTTTTTCTTTACTGGGTTTTTATAATTATTATTCTTAATTTTATTTTGATTAAAAATTCTATCTTTATTAAATTTCACGTGTTTATTTCTATTATCATTTAAATATTTATGTTTATCAAATAGTTCGTTTTCATAAAATGGGGATTTATTTCTACTTTTATTTTTATTATCATATACATTTAAATAATTAATTCTTTTATTGGTATTATAATTATTTCTATTATACATTACATTACTATTGAAATTTAAGTTAGAATTGTAAAGATAATTCTGATCATTAGTTACCTTCTTTTCCCATGTGTCCTTTATTCGAAATAAGGTGTTTATGAATTTATTGTGTTCATTTTGGTTGATAGGCTTGCCTCTGCATTGGGGCATAACCAAGCAGTAGGCGTAATTGAATGCTTTCAGACTGGCCTGTTGAATCCTGTGTCCAGTTCGGTTCCAGTATTCTAATAGTGTATCGTCAGTTAGATAAGTCCTTCCTGAAAGATAGTTAACGAGTTGATTAAAAATAGTGAACTCATGGATTTCAGCCCAGTGCTGTATGAATGTTATACCTGAGGATTTAAATTTTTTTGCTTTCATAATTAGATTGTTAGTGAAGTTACCCGAAGTAATAGATTTATTGCATAACAACTTTACTGTTAAAAAGCATGATCTTTTGATGTGCATTGGTGAAAAACAGTACTCACACATTTAAAAGTAGTTGTTCGTCGTAACAGCGTTAGCTGAGTCACTTTTTGGTACTCTTTGTCTCTTACTACTTAGTAAATAACAGTAATCGATAAATATCCCACTAAGAAAAGTGGAATTTTAAATTATATTTTTATTAATTATTTATGGAATGTAATTTAATTTATTTGTTTTTTTTATTATTATTTTATGTTTTATATATTTTTATATTCATAACACTTACATAATAGCCAATGAGTTTATATACCATAATTATTAATTACAATTACAGCAATAATAATAACAGCACAAATATATGAGAATATATTTATTAAATCGATATAACAATTACAATGATAATCACAAAAAGTAATTTGATGAGATGTTTGATGAACAATTTTATGATTATTCTGCAAATTTATCAATATTCGCTATTATCATTATTTGTAAGCGTGCTTTTAGTATCTTGTGGTTGCTGGCATATATTCTAAATTATATCTTATGAATTTTTAATTCAATGTAACAATCTTGATAAGAATGACGTTTAATGTCTTTATCTTTCAATGATACACCTTTTGCTTATGTCGTATTCGTATTACCACGTAAACTATAACATCATAACCATTTCATCTTTAAATTGTACAAGTATACAGTATAATGTTTTGCTGTACAAGAGATGAGTTAAATCATAGTTAGATATATTCAAAAAATTATGATTGATTATTGTAGGTGAAAGAGTTTCAAGTTTAAAATTTCTAGTTTGTGAAACGTATTCTATATTCACCCACAACAAAATTGATTTTGCAATTGAATCATACCGCTATGCAAGTCATATCCTCAAATGTGGATTAAATAAATTTCCTAATTGAAACTTAAAATGTATTCTAATTAGTAGTGAAAGTGTCTGGTGGGTTTCGAATACGGTTTATTGATTCATATCAGTTTTAAAATGACTCATCAGCTAACGCTATCAAGACATTGAATAGTTTGCCCTTGACAAGATCGATTCAAAATGCATATTCCCAAATAATGACGATTAAAAAGTTTCGTTGAGTAAGATTAAAAGTCTAGCATATGGTCCTTCTATGATACCAAAAAATGGTAAATTTGCAGCATAATCGTCAAATTTCTTATCAAACTGTTCGTAAAATCATTGACATACTTGTGATTATTATTGTAATTTTCATATCTATTTATTCTCATATTTTTGTGGTGAAACTAATATCTACTAGCTGAGGCGCTAATCAAGAATAATATCCGAGTTTGTAGGAAGTATTTTACCATATTTTGTATCAACCGCGTGTGGCTACAACCTACCTTTCAGAACGCGACCCATTTCTCCACATTCAAACGTTCCGCTATTATCCTTTTTTATATCATTTTTAAAACTGAATTCTTTTGTAAATAAAAAACTTTACCAATTGTTTAAATTGAATTAAATGAATTATATAAAATAATACTAAAAATAATATTCTCATTATTATTTTTTAAGAATCAAATACTTCGTATGCTCCGATGGAATCAAGTTACCTCTATGATGCGGTATTACTCTACGCAACTGTTGTTGGTATCGTTTTAAAAAATCAGAGTCTAGGCTCCCCAAAAGATGGAATGCTTTTAAAGAAATTATTATTAAACAGATATTATAAAAGTGTCTTCGGATACATGAATCACATCGATAATAAAGGGGAAGCCTATGGGAATTACACCGTCAATCAACTAATTATCAACGCAAACGGCGAAATGAAAATAGATCCAATCGGTCTATTTAAACTTGATGACGGAAGTCTTCTAGAGTTCGAATTTATGAATAATAAAAATATAAATTGGGTCCATGATATACCTCGAGATATTCCAGAATGTGGATTTAATGGAGAAATTTGTAGGACCAACGAAAAGCTCATATCTATTCCTGTCAGTTTATTTATTCTTCTGATATTAGTGATATTCGTGTCGGCCTTTATCATAAAAAGTAAACGATATGAAAAAGAACTGGAAAGGCTTTTGTGGAAAATAGATAGACTAAAAGAACTAGATTTTTCAAATCCAGAATTGCTAGAAAAGTTTTCCTTTATTACTAGACCACCAATTAAAGAGATAGAAAATGGAAATGTTTGCTTACCTTTCGAAGAAGATAGCCAATTTATTTTAGCAAAGAGCTGTTGTAATATTGGACATATTCTACAACCAGATTGGGGTACGTCAAATTTGATTTTGTGTATGTATAGAAACCAAGAAGTTGTAGTAAAAAGAGTCTTTTTCAGTTCCGCTATATCAATAACTCGTAAAGTGAAAAAAGAATTAAAGACTCTTAGAGAAATAAGTTATATAAATTTGAATAAATTCATGGGGGCTATCATAGAGCATCAGGATACTTGGGTGGTTTGGGAATTCTGTGATCGTGGTAGTCTACAAGATGTTTTATATAGCACAAAGCTTACTAAAGAGTATCCAGTGTTTCTGAGTTCATTTGCTTTCGATGTTATAAGGGGTTTGAATTTTCTTCATGAAAATCCTGATATCTGTTTTCACGGACATTTGAAATCCTCGAATTGCCTTGTTGATAGTCGGTGGACTGTGAAATTAACCGATTTTGGAATGAGAGAATTCTTAACTAATGTCTCACCTCTGCCAGATACTCCAGAATATATTTATTTCTTATCCATGTTTTGGACTGCTCCGGAGATTCTCCGTGATATGATTCAGCATAAATCTCACAATAATCAGTTTCTTCAAAACTTAAAGCTTGGATTGATGTCAGAAAGGAAGAGGTCACATGAAAATAAAACAGACGTAAATCCTTTCAATTTATCAAATGATGAATCATGTTTGGAGGCATTTATTAAAATAAAGTTTCCCGCAAATCCAAATAACCTAGATTCTATTTCGTTTCAGAAATCAGATATTTATTCTTTTGGAATGATATTTTATGAATTACACAGCTGCCAGATCCCGTTTTTGTCAAATTACTCTTCTCAGAATTCTCCAAAAGAAATTATCAGACGACTAATTGTTTTAAATGATCAATTTAAAGTAATTAAGAATTTTTAATATAATAAAAAAAGTTCTAAAAAAATTTTCAACAATAAAATAAATATTTAAAATAGTATTAATTGTTTTCATTAAACAGGCTAAATTAATTGTTATAAAACCCGTATAATAATAATAATAATAATAATAATAATAATAATAATAATAATAATAATAATAATAATAATAATAATAATAATAATAATAATAATAATAATAATAATAATAATAATAATAATAATAATAATAATAATAATAATAATAATAATAATAATAATAATAATAATAATAATAAGAAATTTATATCAATTTGCAAATCAAATTAAAAATGCTAAAATAAGATATTGCAAGCAATTTAATTTCTATTTGTTAAGTTGAATTTGGAAATTAATTTGCTTCTTAGGAAGTTTTTTTGTTTAAAAATTATATTTGGAATTTTTCTTTTTGACTTAATTTAAATAAATCAAAATGGCAGTGTTTTAATATTATAGTTTTTCTGTGAATCTTGTAAAATTTTAAAGAATTCCAAATGGTTATTACCGCATTACCCCGAATATAACGCGACCCAGAATTTAACGCGACACCAAAATTTTCATAAAGATTTTTAGAAAAAAAATACTCATAAAAAAATAAAAATTAATGTCGTTATTTAAATTACATTACTTAAACCCCGAATTTAGCGCGAGTCGATTATTTAATAAAAATAAAATGTTAAAAAATGCGTTATATTCGGGCAAATACGGTAACTATTATTTATCATGCGTTGACGTATTTCAACATGGAAAAGGTGAATTTATTGCAAATGATCCAGGAAACTGCACAACGCTTAGTTATGTTGCATGAACTGATACGGAATGATTGATTGGAGATCCTGCAAAAATCAAATTTGGCGATGAATTAGACAAAAATTTGATTTATTGTCAGTTTAAAGCGAAATGAAACATTGGTCGCTTGATGTAATAAATAAAACTGATAGACAGAATATTCGAGTAGAATTCAAAGATAAAACCAACACATTTCCCCTAGAAATTTCATCAATGGTTTTAATAAAAATAAAAGATATTAATGATAACAAGCGAAAAGTTAGAAATTATTATTTTTAAAACGAAAATATTCTCTGGATCTCTTCTTTAGTGAAATTATCAGTTTGATTAATTGTTGTTGACCTTGAGAATATTTTCTTTTAAAAAATAATAATTTTAAAATAACATACAAAAACTAGATCAAATTTTAAGGAAGTAAACTTTTAGAGATCATTAAAAATAAAAATCAAAATGTAAACATTTTCCAAAAACTGTTAAATAGCTTATGTGAATAGTTATTGGAAATTTTGTTTTATAAATATTTTATATCATTTATTAAAAGAAGTTTCTATGAGCTAATTATAGAAGCTTTAAAAACTTAAAAATCCCTTTGTATTGCTTTGTTTTGAATTTAAAATGCAATTTAATTTAAAAAGATTTTTTAAATTCTTCATAAAAGTTTTAATATGTTTCAGTTTATTTTTAACCAATAAGAAGTAAGAAAAAGGGAATGAAAGAAAAGATCAAAAAGCATTTGAAAGTTGAAGCAACTAAATTTAAAGAAATCGAAAAGGGCTATTTGTTTTTTTCATTTTATTGAATATTTACTTCGCAGCAAAAGACTTAAATTATCATTTAATTAATCCTACTATCAAGAAATCATTACTTTTTACTAATAATAATAATAATGATGATAATAATTTAATATAAATCTCCCGTTTAATAATTATAACTTCAGTATAATTACCTGTATAATAATAATGTTTAGTTTCTTAACATTTTCAGGGTATTTTGGCGCACTTTTTACCACTAACAAATACAAATAACAACTAAATATTTCGCTCCATACTTGCTATAATTTCTTTTAATATTTTGCATGCTTTATATAATTTCTAATAAATACACCAAACACCGCTGAGATACATTTTCTATAGTGGTGGTTAGTATGTACATCAATTGGTCTCATTAAATTGACTCACCGTTTTAATAATTTTGAGATGTAAGATGTTTAGTTTTAAGTAAATTTTAAGACTTGAATTTTGATCCATATAGATATTACTTTTAGTCAAAATTTGTGTTATAAATTATTTTTAATTAATTTTCAGGTTTTTTAGGCATTTTCTGAAATTTATTTTATAATTATAATTTTGGAATTATTTTGATATAATGTAAGTCAGATATATTTTTAATTATAATTAAATAATTAAATCAATCGCCAAAAATTTATTTTTCTAAAATATTTCTAAAACAAATATCAGAAATTCTAATGAATTATTTTATTTAAAAACATTTTTATTATATAGATATTTTAAGATAATAATAATTATTCATATTATTCTCATTATTCATAATAATTGAAAGTGTCACTTTTGAACGATAATAATAATAATAATTGAAATTAAAATTAAACTCAAATTTCTTTTTAAATGTTTACCTAAAAATAACTTCCGTAACTTTTATATTGATTTCGGCATTATTGTTTGACATGTATTAAATTTAATCAAAAATTAAATTTAAAGAAATTAACTGAGAAAATATAAAATCAACAATTAATTTCATCCCAATTTTAATTTAAATACATTTTTATTTTAATGCTCTATTATTAGTGTACCTGATAGAATTAATTTTTAATCTTTTATTTTCACAACAAAAAATTAATTAAACAATGAAATTATATTTAATTAAAAGTTACTTTTGAAGTATTTATATATATATATATATATATATATATATATATATATATATATATATATATATATATATATATATATATATATGTCATATTCTTGATTAAATTTGAGGAACATTATAGAAGAATGAAAGACTCACTGACAAAAAGCTACAGTTTTGTGGTAAAATATTGCAAAGCTGTGATACTGTAATATAGACATTTGTGGATTGTAATACAACAAAACTAGAGGTTCCTCTAATATTTTGAAAGACCACAATAATTTATCATTAGGATATTAATATTTGTTTGAGTAGTGCGCATTGTAAGCTATTTTATTTCTTCATTACGGAGAGGAATTATTATATTAATGGAAAAGAAATCAGTGGTGAAATTGGAAAAAATGTTCTTATAATAAGAGCAATTATTAGTTTGTACGTCCATTTCTGGTTTTTGAATGGATTTGTGATTTTTACAAAGATTTTTAATAAAGATTTATATGATAAGATGAAAGAAGCCATAAAAACTCATCACGAGGCCATCAATTATTTTTATTATGATTTTCTAAAGGGAGAATTTATAAAGAAAATAAGAAAATGTACTTCCAGTCTTTCAGGTTGTTAGACTGTGTCACTCCAAAATTGATTGAATCCATTAATTTAAAAAGATATTCAAAAATTGGTATTAATAAAATAAAAAATTAAAATTTTGTTTTAATATTCATAAACATAGCAGCACTGGAAAGCACATTTCCAATTTATTTGACAAATCATGATACATCCTGTTGAGTTTTGAAGTACGATTAGATTCTTTGCCTTGCACGGTGATAAAAGTCAATAAATATGGAATCAGTTGCAGACAACTTATGAAAATATATGCTCCTCCCTTATCACAATCTACGATTAGATTAGCCACTGTTTGAAGATGAGATAATTGGTCGTTTTTGTGAAATTTTTTATCCAAAAAGAACGAAAGGTTTGCAAATTGTGAATGAAAAACGCCTAATCACTTTCAAAGGATATCTCGCTACGGCCTAATGCAAATACCGGAGGAGTGCATACCATGAAAATACGTATGAAAATTGGTATCCAGCTTCGTCACATCTTTTCTTTCCTCTGAGATGTTTGAAAACCGGATGAAATGCCGCCAGGCAAACCTTCTCATTTTTGATGAACATGGTGACCAATCCTTTAAAATTATTATTACCTTTATCACTAAATGTTTCTGAGACAGGAAATGATCCAAGCAAGATTAAATTCCCTACAGAAACGAGTTCTAAAAGGATGAGATTAAAATAAAGGTCATCATTAATGAAAAAGTACTAAAAGGGGGAAAAGGAATTTCAAATTCCAAGAAAAAACTAAAACAGAAAATACATATTTCAACGGCCTGTCAGAGATAGCGGATTCAATTGAAGAAGGCGGATAAATGAAAAAAAGGAAATTAAAACTTATCTCGACCGCTGTCAGGGATAGTGGGAAGAAAAATTATGTGCAGTGTCTCAAAGGCAGATTGGGAAAAATAGAAAGATAAACCCAAGTAAAACAAATTGATGAGCCATATAAAAAGGAAACAGAGACAGAAGAAGGAGACGATAAATTGTAATAGAAATTGTAAAGTCGAAAATAGTAACAACAAATTGTGAGAAAAGGAATTGTGGAGATTTACCGAGACGAATTGTTAAAAGAATAATTGCTAGAGAATAATTGTCGGAGAAGAATTGATTGGATCCAGACGAGAAGAAGTTATTGAGATATATGAAGAAAGTTGTGGTTTAAAAATAAAGAAACTAAAACTAAATATTGATCAGAGAGTGCTAAAGGATACGTTTAGCAAGTAGAATCCATGTCACAGCTAGAAAATGTCATCAGCTCAAGTTCCCCGTTGTTAGAACCAATCGGTTGCTAGTAATCCTTCAAACCCAGTGTCATACGCGAGTGCTATTCGTTACAGAGTATCGTAATAAGCACTGTATAATCGTAGGCCAGATTGTTGAACCAATTGTGTCATTGTGTAGTGAAAATTATTTGTGATTATAAATAAAGTTTCCTGTTGACGAATGTTATTTGTGGATCAGTTAAAAGCACACTTGGAGTCAGAGTAATAATTTGTAATATATAAATATCACCAACGACCCAGTATCCCAACAATACTAAGCTCCAATCCACAAAAGTGGTGAAATAATGACAATAATTGAGAAAAATGGATTTGTTCTCTTAGATCAACCTCCTTACAATCCGATCTTCTGCCGAAAAACTTTTATCTATTCAGGCAAATGAATAAACAGTTACGATGGACAATCTAACAAATACTGAAAATTTTTACCCCAGGATGAGGAATCTTGGTTGTAAATTCAAAGCCCAATTTTATTCAAAATGTTTTTTGGAGTTCTTGCATCGTTGAAGAAAGTGTTTATACCAGAATCGGTTTCATGTTGAAATATAATACTTATCTACACTTATGGTTCTTTTGTTAAAATATACCGTCCTGTTGGTTTCTTTTAGCACTTAGTCCGGGTACACATCACGTATTTCACTATTTAGTAAAATGGACTCATGTTATATTAGGTTAAATGCTAAATTAATTAAAATATAATTTATTAAATTAGTTAATTATTTAAATTGAATTAATTGTCTTATTTAACTTGATCCTTATACAGGTCATTTTGTGAGTCACATGCCTTACTCAAATTCATGAAAAAGTAAAAACATCATATTCCTAATTTTTATGGGATTAAAATTTGTGAGGATACATACATGTCTTCGATATTGGCTTTTCGGGCCAGTATAAAACAAAAAACACCATAATAATTCAATCAACCCCCCCCCCCCCCCCATAACATTGTGCAGTAAGGTGCTACTCGTGTGGGTTTGTTTAAGTTTCCTTAAGAAACCAAACCGTTTTTTGTTGGATTTCATACAGTCATCCTTTTGTTCACCATACGCTGAGAACAATTTATTTTACGATTTTTACAAAAATAAATATGGGAGATTATTATAGATATTTAATTGAATAATAATGCTTATTTTTGATTTTAGACCGTTTAAACATCAGTACAATAAATATGTTTAACCTCACTCCCAAAAGTCATTGCCAGAGCTATTATTTGAATCTACACAACATTAACATAAATAATTTGAAATAGAAAAATATATTTTGTTTCTTTGTAAAATAAAAATATTAATTAATTAAAACAAAACAAAATTTAAATTAAATTGCGAAACTTCAAAAGTTTTAATAAAAGAATGAAAAAAACTTTTTTTGTAAAATAATGAAATTTTATTTTCCTTCACAGGCCTTTGACTAATCAGTTGAAACTGTGAAGTGTTTTACGAGATGAAATGATAATTTGGATTTAATTAAATTCATTTTAATTGTATGTCAAATTTATCTTTATTTTATGAAATAATAAAAATAGACATTTAATTAGATTTAAGTTTTAATTTTTAATTTCAGTATTTGACATTAAGAAAATGTTGACGAATTTGTATTATTAAAAATAATATAATAAAAGATTTTTAGAAAATAAATATTTTATATATTAATTATAGTTTTTAAAAACACTTCAAACTAATTATTAAATTGTTTAAATAATAAAATCTTCACCGAAAATAAATTTTACATATATGTCACTCAACTGCATAAAATTTATACATGTTATTTATACAAAATAGTTAATTGAATTAAAAATGACCAATAAAAACAGAACAAATATTACGAATAATTTGTATTTTATTTGCATTTGCATTTTGAGTTTGACTCTTGACCAATCGGATGCGTTCATTACAATGGAAGTATTGTTACCCCGAATTTGTTACAATTGTTGGGGTAATGTATAAATGCACAAAATAAAACGGAAGTAGAATAAAAATCAATAAAAACACCAAAATAACAAAAGTGCAAAAATTAAGTACAAATCCAAAAACAAAAATAAACATTTATCTGGGAGTCTTTCGAAAACGTTGTAATAAAATAACAAACTAATTATAAATTAATTAATTAATCGCTAATGGAAAGCTTGAGCTAATGAGAAGCCCGAACGACGAGGAAAACTCGGATAGCACTGAGACCCGAATAAATAGTTGATGTGAATTTGACCGAGCAACCATTTAGGAATGAAATTGGTAAGATTTTTTAATAATCCCTCCCAGGAGATTGAAAATAATAGGTAATCAGTACTTTAGATAAATGCCAACAACCTTCAAAAGGATTAAAATAACGGTTACATAATATTAGGTAAATGTCGATAATCCCCAAAGGAATTTAAAAATGTTGATAGAATATGAGGTAATGTCTTTCAGATAAGTATAAAAGGAAAAGTTGAAAAGAGACGAATTGTAAATTCAATGTATTTATATTATCTGAGCCAATAAATTTTTTTTGTCATATCTGAAGTGAATTTAATTAATTATTTAAATTATTTTCGTTAAATAGTGGGGAATAAAAAATAAATTCAGACATTAATCCATTGTTTTGTGAATTTTAATATTTTAGTCATTATAATTAATTTTAAAAAATAATAAAAAATATATTTAGATACTCACTTTTTTTATTTCACAGTGAATGATTTGATTTATTTAATTTCAATTTGAAACTTAAATGATGCATAAAAATTTGCGATAGATTGTGAAGTAAAATAGACATTTTGCCGGTTCTGCCAGTTCAACTGTACAATGACATAATAGATAAAGTTATTCTTTGATCAGACTCATGTCTGAAGATAATTAAAATATTTTTTCCTATTTCAACAATTATTTTCAAATGCATCAATAATTATTCAAAATTTTTAAAATCTTTTATTTATTTTGTTTTCAAATTAAAATCAAATATAAACCGTAGTGTATTGATAAAGTAAAGATTGACAATCGAAACGAACATAAAAAAAGAAAAGTACAAATTTACTATAATAATTTAAAAATACTTACCTGGCGCGAAGAGACATCTTCGCGTCTCCTGCATAGTACTGATGAGAGCCAAAAGCTCGAAACTAGTCTACTATTGTGATGTACTGGGTATCACAAAGCTTGTAATGTTTGTTATTTGGTTGTTATTTGGGGGAATTGTAATAGGGAAATCGATATGAATATAATAAATAATAAAATAAATAAAATCTAGTGAATAACCATAATGGGTAGTACTAACCTCTGAGGCTCTTTATGGTAAATAACAACACAATAAATTTTTTTTCAAATATATATTCATAAATCTTCACTTTTCCTCATTATTACCATGGGCAACCGCTTGTTTTCAAAATAGATTTGCTTCGTAACGAATCATTTACTTTATCTTCCTTTATTAATTCAATCTACTCTCGACCATCCTGGCATTTAACTCCGTTTTTCATTCTTTTAATATGGTTCTCTTTGCATTCATCATTTAACAAATTATCTTATTAAACTAGAAAATCTCAAATATTTAGACTATTTTTATTTTAGCACCACTGTCAAGATTAGTAATTACGTTTACTAATTAAATTGATTAGTTTACATTAGTTAATTATTTAATTAGTTTGTATTTCTTAAACAACATTGTTTAGAAAATTAATATAATCGTAGTTTTTTCATTTGCTACTCTATCAAACTTTTTTAATTATTTTTTAATAATACCATATCTTTGTTAAATTATCCATTTAAATTCAAAGATAAGCAGGTTTTGTTAAAAATATAACATTAATTTTAAACATTGATTTAAATTAATATCATTTTTATAGGTTCCATATAGACCAAAATTAAGTTTGCTCAGTAGAACAGATAAGAAACAAATAGATCTAATTAAATTATGTTGGCAGGAAAATGCCGCTCAAAGGCCAACAGCTAAAGTAATATATAATAGATTTAAAGTTCTTTTTGGAGAAAAGAAAAATCTTGTTGAATGTATGAAGGAAAAAATGATACTTTACACAAAAAACTTAGAAAAAGAAGTCATGAAAAGAACTGAAGAACTTCGAGAGGAGAAGAAGCAAAATGAAGAATTATTATATCAAATGTTACCCATTCCCGTAGCCGAGCAACTCAGACAACATAAACAAGTAATAATAATAATAATAATAATAATAATAATAATAATAATAATAATAATAATAATAATAATAATAATAATAATAATAATAATAATAATAATAATAATAATAATAATAATAATAATAATAATAATAATAATAATAATAATAATAATAATAATAATAATAATAATAATAATAATAATAATAGTAATAATAATTGTAAGGTAACATATTAATAATTTATTGTAAACTGATTATATAATCAGGTCACTATGATCTCAATGTTTGATGGCTGGTGCGTAAATGTTTGTGTGCAAATAAATAAAGTATATGTGTATGTGATCTGTATCGATAATATCTCTTAAACTAATAATACTCCCTTCTGAAAATTATATAATTATAAGTACTGATTACAGTCATAAGAAAGAATAGTCCAATTTTTATTTTTGTTAACTTCCACAGGATCTAGATCACTTGTCGTTAAGTGTTTTTCAATTAAACCTTTTTGCGTAAACATGTCCTGATGATCTATTAAGAATTGGAACTTCAGGAATTTCGTTTGAAACCGAATAATTTAACGACATTTTAAAAGAAAATTAGAACTGAATCATAGATTTCATCCTGAAAAGCTTTCAAATCTCCAACCGAAACTTTATTTTCCAAATTCCAAATATTAATAGACGATCCAGTTGCAGCTCATAGCCAATATATGTTTGATGAGAAGATAAGTTCATTGATAATATCACATCTTTCTAAAGTGTATGAATGTCTTCCTTCAGATAAATCCCATAACATTAAAGTTCCGTCCCATGATCCAGACAATGAAAATGGACCATCATTTGTTGCAGAAATAAGACTGTTTGAATAGATTGGGTTAGTTGCAATCTGTATAATAGGTGACCATGACCAGTAAGTGATCCATTCAAATACAAATGTTCCATTAATTTCCTTTTGACTTTCCTTCAATAATTCAAAA
Organism: Schmidtea polychroa; assembly: GCA_959609185.1. Lineage (NCBI taxonomy): Eukaryota > Metazoa > Platyhelminthes > Tricladida > Dugesiidae > Schmidtea > Schmidtea polychroa. The sequence goes on from CAUHTR010007350.1 coordinate 119,733, forward strand.
ATTTAAAGAATTCGCTCCAAAAAATCTCTTTTAAACAAAACTTGTCTAGAAAAACTCTACAAACTTTAACAATAAAATCAATTTACATTATAAATAAAAATTATAACCATTCCTCGCGTCTGAGTGCGCACACCAATATGAAATAGAAGTTTAATAAAAAACGACAATCACCTGAAACAAGTACTATAAATAGTACAATTGGCGGTTGAGGTTTGTATTATTCTAAATAGATATTGAATAAATATTTCTAATAATAATAATAATAATAATAATAATAATAATAATAATAATAATAATAATAATAATAATAATAATAATAATAATAATAATAATAATAATAATAATAATAATAATAATAATAATAATAATAATAATAATAATAATAATAATAATAATAATAATAATTTTTTATTTAGGTAGAAGCTGAAGCATTTGATAGTGTATCTATATATTTTAGTGATATTGTTGGATTTACAGAACTTGCTGGGTTTTGTAGTCCATTTGAAGTTATAAATTTATTAAATCAGTTATATACATCATTTGACAAAATAATTGACAATTTCAATGTTTACAAGGTTGAAACAATCGGGGATTCCTATATGGTCGTCAGTGGACTTCCAACACAATTTGGTAATTTAATATTTTCTTTTCAAATACTCGAATTTTAAGTTGAGTTAAATGTTAATAAACATTTACATTTCTTTGGGTTCACAATTTAATAATATTTGTTCTATTAAATGAATATTTTTTATCATATTCAGGCAGTTGCCTAATTCTAAAGAAGACTCTCAAAAAATCTTTCAAAAGATTAAAATTGATTAATTGGTTTTCAAAATATATTTTTCAAAATATTTTTTGATGATATTTCATTTTTCTCCATATTTTTTTAATTATACTAAACACGGATTTTCGGCTATGCTTTATCAAATATTATAAAATATCTCTTGATAGAGGCAAAGCCGAAAATTGTTGTTGTGTGTAATTAAAAAGATTTTTGATCTTTTGTCACATTGAAAATAATTGAAATTATTACAAATATTCTCTGTTGTATTTCGACAAATGAACTGAAATAAATTTGATTAAAAATTCCGTGAAGGACAATAGGCAAACGTTGAAATATCAGAAACAAACAAACAATTGAAAAATACAAAAAAGATATTTATAGGAAATAATTAAGGAATAATTAAGGATAAAAATAAGGCGTAATTAACAAATATTAATAAAGATTTAATGAATTTATATGGAAATTAAAGCAATATTTAGATGAAATATAATAAAAGATAATAAAAGATAATAAGACAAATCTGGTAATTGGGAAAAATTTGTTTTCAGGAGGATAAATAGAATATTAAAAACATTGATTTACAGAAAATGATAAATGATTTAATAAATAATTTTTAAAAATATTAAAATGTCACTTGGTTTAGATACGTTAGTAGTATTTATGTGGATAAAAAAAGAGAGATGTTAGACTTAAATGATTTAACTTTACAGATTTCACAAATAAAACATACTAAAATATTCATGGAGTGAAGAAGAGATTGTGTATTAAAATGATATATTAAAGTTTACAAAAGCAATTAAAAACATAAAAATTCAGTAATGTCTTTCGAATTCTAACTTTGGGAATTAATTTTTTTACGAATTTGAAAGAGGTTAAATATAGATAATTTTTTATTTAAAAATTACAACACAAAACAAATTATTACTATATTTCTTTGCAAATAGTTAGACAATTAAAAAGCATATTTATTTTTTAACTAACTTATATTAAATTAAAAGGCTCAATAGTTTTATTAATAATTTTATCAATAATTTTTATACATTTATTTTAACCATTTTCATTATTAATTTTTAATTTTTGGATTCCACACGTATAATTATGTAATTACTAATATAATATTAATAATAATATTATATTTCTACAATTTACCAATTGATTAATCAATCTATATTTCAAAGAAAATTTTCAAAATTTGTTAAAAAAATAATGAATGCAATATTAAAAATTTATCCAGAAAACTCGCAATTATTATAAAGTAAAATCTTTAGTCTTGTTTTGAAACATTATTTAGCGCAATGAAAATAATGTTGGAAAACAACATTACAACATTATGCTGATAATAATAAAAGTTTTAAAATTTCTATGTTTTCAAAAATACATAATGATTAAAAACAAAGATATTTTTGTACTATTTATAAGTTCGATATTATATTACATTTCATAGTTAATTTCATTGGTTCATTTATCATTGATACTGAATGCATACATTTATACAAGCATGCTTAAAGAATTCGATGTACTAATTTCATTGGTTCATTTATCATTGATACTGAATGCATACATTTATACAAGCATGCTTAAAGAATTAGATATACTAATTACTATTCTAATTAATATTCTTATTAATATACTATTAATTTTAAATTTGGAAAAGACCACTTATGGATTTTTTTAAATCTTTATTAAATCAAGCATTCTGATTCCAAATCTATATTCTGGTTTTATAATTATTATTATTTATTTAATATATTAATTATTTTATAACTGTAACAATAGTATTATTTGATGCATACTAACTAACCTGTTAAACATGTTTATCAAATAACTAAATGTACCCTGATATTATAATATAAATCACATAGATGATAATAATATTTGTTTATGAACCAGAACATAAATTGTTTATAGCGATTTGATTGTAAACAGCCTTGCGTTTATATGTTTCCAGGAATCCTTGGCAGACTTGCTTGAATGCACCCTACTCTGTAAGTTCATGTTTATCCATTGTACCAGCAAACTTGTCTCATATTTGTGGTCCTAAAAAATGCTTAATTTTGGCCTCACTGATATTAGGAAATTTGTTCTTCAGGTACTGAAAACCTGGTTTGTTATGATTTTAATTATTATCAAAATTTCACCGTAGAACATTTTGCTTCTTATAAATATCGAATCTTTTACAAATTAAATTCATTAATTGTGTCAGTTGAATTTCATTTTGTCAATTTCATCAAGAAATCTTTCCATTTGTTTGATTAGCTAAATATATAATATAATTAAAAATTTTATAATTACAAAAATTAATAAAACAATCAAAGTATAAAGAAATAAAGTATAAGAAAAATAAGCATTAATAAATTAATACTAAAAAAAGTATTTATTACAAGAAAGAAATGTTAATAAATTTTAGTTGGAAATAAATCATTGTTAATTCAACTTCCACGGACAAAATGATTTTACTGTCACTTGTAGACATAAAATTTCGTGTTTTGTTTTAATCAACTTCAGCGATGACGATATTTATTGGAAAATAAATTTAATACTTTTCACCATCTTTAATTAACAAAATGTTTTCAACCGCAAGAGCTTCATCAATATTAAATTTTATATTCAACATAAAACTAACAAATAATTTAGTAGATTAAAACAAAATTTTGTAATAGACAATAAAAATAAATCTGTCAAGGTCATTTACTAATATTTGTTTTTCAGATGGTTTTTTGGATTAAAATATATAATTAAAATCGAATGCAATTTAATCATATTAATCTTCACTATAATGTACATTATAAATACAATACCTATTAATTACGTTCATTAAAATTTATCAGTATAAATAATGAAAAAAAATAATTAAAAAAATGCAATTGAAGAAAAAATGAAAAAAAATATTAATAAAAATAATATTCCTTATAATGATTTTTTGTGATTAACAATATAAAATGTTTTTAAGCAAAATTTATCATGTCTTAAAAACTAGATATACATTTTTGACAAGAGGAAAAATCACTTAAATAGATTGGGAAGTAAGACAGGACATGTAAAAGTTGGTTCATTCTGTATAATGGCTATAGAGTTGGTAATTCGGTAAGAGTGGTGAAAATATTTAACGTCATTCAGGAAAATGAAGAGTTGTAAAAAGAGAACTATAAAATTGTCAATACACCTATCCCTCGTTTGACACGGTAGATACGTTCCTGACAAAACCGTGTAATTCAAAAATCACTATAAATAAGCTTTTTTAGACATTTATTGAACACAAAATATGGCTAATAAAATGTAAAAATGTCATTTAAATCATAGAAAACATAAAAATTGTTAAATTTATTTTTAAAAAAACATAAAAATCTATTTCATAGAAAGAAAATATCAGATTCATCACTGGATAGCATAATCTCCTTCTACAGTTACTGTATTGATTTTAGTCGTAGTTTGCTGAGACTTTTAAGGAGAAAAGTCTGAAATAAGCATTTGTGTTTTATTTTTAGTCATAACTTTGTAGACTTCTTCATACTGACTTAAAAGTTTATTAACATCTTGTTGAAATTTGAAAGCTCGTTCCACATTCGAATCATGTTCTTGAAAATAATTTCCTAATTTTCTTCCTAACACAAATGGGATACTAACTAGTAATGTGTCAATCCTTCAGTAGAGGTCAAAGTATGTATTCGGTACCAAGAAATTATCAACAAATTTAAGTTCTGAACCCTTAATTTATCACCACGTTATTACAACAAAAAACATTGTTATAGGGGAAAATATATAAACATCTGTACATAATGCCGTTTCAAGAATGAAATAAAGAAATCATTACTGAATTTTGTGTTCGACAGTGGATAATATTTCAAAAAGATCAGTATTTTGGTAAATGTACTATAAATATTAATTTAATAACAGGATAACAAGAATAACAAACATAGCTAAGATTATAAAAATATGAGGCACGTGTACTTCTTTGATCAACATCCTATTCAATGGGATCGTAAAAGATTGAAAACAATACCTTCATTCTAAATTCGATTTGTAATAAGCAACAAAAATACTTAAAGGCGTGCTTATTAGTGACAAGGAGTCAGAATTACGGGACATGTGCAAGATACACTCGGTTCTATTCAATTTCAATAAAATAACAAATGAATTCGCACATCTTAATTATTTGCGTTTTATTTTCTTAACAGCCAATCGAAACGTTATATGAATATCAATTACAAATTATCTACTTATATCTGATTCAGAAGTGAGGGAAATATTTAATTACTTATTGTAGACCTTTACAAATAATAAAGCCTAAGTTCAAAGTTTATTATCAAAATACTAAATAATCTACTTTCTAAAATATCTTCTGTCATTGAAGTTATAGTGAAACATTTTACATCATTTACATCTTCTTATGTTATTGAAAAATGGATATTAAAATCAGAGATCTTTAGACTATTTTGTAATGGAATTGTAAAGAGAAATGTCGATCGAAGAAGAAAGCTTAATTGCAAAAGTTATATTTGATAAACTCTACACGGTCAAGTGAAAAAGACCAAAGAAAAATCGAAAATATAATAAATTACCCGAAAATCAAATTCGAAGCAAGAGAAAAAGACAAATTAAATCTCAAGAAAATTATTTAAACCAGAAAGTGAATTAATATTTTTTGTTGAATGTAATCCAATACTCGTCTTAGACTTGACGATTCTGAAGAATCTAGCGAGAATGTAATGAAAATTAAATTTGTTTTAATATTGTGAAATAAAGGTTGTCAGTGCTTATTTTGACTGGTGATTAAGAAATGTGATAAAAACAGAAATTTTGATTGCTTAAAATATTAAGATTAAAAATTAAATTTTTTTTATTAAAATATTTTTAAATAATTTGGCATGGATGAGAAATTCTAAAATAATTATATTACTAAATCGAATTATTCGTTTTGTACTTTGACAGTCATCGACATAATCTTTAAATCAACATTAAAATAATTATATAAATTTTATTTTTTATATTCATTATGAATTAAGTAAATGAAAATTATGCATTAATCCCTAACTATTTAAAATTTCCTCTTTTAAGTACAGAAAAGCCAAATTGATGAAATGAATAAATTCTGAATTCAAATTTAAATCTCACTGGTTGAAATTTAATAATTTTTTTTAAAATAATAGTTTATACAAATCCATTCAATTCATCATAGGAAATAATCAGAAGTAATCTTGAAGCATTTTTAAAAAAATTTCTTTTAAATAATTTTTTTTCTTTTCATCTTTATTTTACAAAATAAAAATATACAATTTACATTAAATACATATTATTTGTAATTTAATAGTTAATATGTATATTTTAAATATACTTCTTTGAATTATTTCTTATTTTTTCAATACATCTTGTTTGCATTGATAATTATTATTATTAAACGATTTCTATATTTGCCAGATACATTAGACAAACAAAAAAAGATTTTATTTTAATAATAAAAATTTATAAATGTTTAAAATCATAACAATCATAGCAATTCAGACTCATAACAATATCTCATTTTTATTATAATTAATTTTTAAATTTATTAAGTCACTAATTTAATTAATCACTTAATTAATTAGTAATTAAATATAAACAAATTTATTATATAATTCAATTTTTATAAACTGCATTGAATGAAGAAATGTGAAATGAAGTAATTTATGTGAAAGTTACAATTATTGATCCGACTCAAAAATGTGCTTTGATTGGTTAAATAAAATCTAGTAAAGTAGGTTAGTATTAATAGGAAAACATCGTATTTATAAGGTTTTTACTACATTTTTATATTAAATTATAATAATATTAGAATATTATAATATTACTGTGAAGTTAATCTGTGAGTGACTGTACGCTAGACAAACATTGGTTTTCTCTTGTTATATTTATTGTTTTTCAGTAGTTTTAGAATTGTTGTAATATAATAAATATGCATTTTCCTTTATTATTTATTTTAAGTTTTTTTTAGTTTTACATTATTAATAGAAATACAATTATAACTAAATATTAATATTGAGACAAATAATAAAAAAGAAAGTGTATTTTAATGCAAATTGGCACACGTCCTACTTTCGGTAGGACAGTCCTACAATTTGGATATTTGTTCTACGTACTACTGTAGTAGGTTATTGATTTGTCCTACTTTGAGCCTCTCAACATGTGGCAACTCTAACTATACCAAATATTGTTTAACAACATTTGCAATTCATTTGAAAGTTTATGCCGTAAAATTGCAATCAGTTAATCAAGAATTTAATCAGGCATTAGTTTGTTTCTATCAATTTATGTTATTTTTATTATATTAAAATTTAGAAAATAAATACTGAATTGGTTTGTCATTTTAATTTTTGAAAATGACTTTTTTAGAATTATAAAAATAAAACAGGACAATATAATGAAATTTATTGAGTGTTTATCAAGTTTAAAGTTTTATCAGACTGAAAAATGTAGTCGCTCCAATCCGATGAGTTTTTGAATTTTAAAAAACTAAGGATGATGTGTCCTACTTTGGACATTTGAAAACCTGACAACCCTAACCATTTCAAATATCACACGTTACCAATAATTATTAAAAAAGTTTAATAAAATTTAAAAAAACATATATATATATATATATATATTTCTTTTCAATTGACATTGTATTTATTATAAAGCTTGACTAACAGTCAGTAAATATATTAAAAAACATCGATACTGATTCATTGTCAATTTTTTAATAAATACAATGTCGATTGAAAAGAAATCAGAGGTGAAAATTGAAAAAAGATAAAATTTACAATATAATAAAATTGACCACTAATAGTTTTTGATTGTATATAATAAGTTTGAACCTAAAAGAAAATGAGTAACAGTGGTTGTGAAATTGATTTCGATATAATTGTAACTAACATATTTTAAGACTTAAAGTTTAAGTATATTATTTAATTATGCATAAAAAGTATAAATGTTTTACCCTATCGTGCGCAATTGTTTTCATTTAAAAAGAAATATTTGTTTAAAAGTTTGTATTGAAACATTGCAAAGAAAATAAAGTAAAATTATTTTTCTTTTAAATATTTTAAAATTATTATAATTATTATTATTTGCCTTATAAATAGTTTATTGGAATTTTCATCATTTTACTAATTATATACATCTCAACTCACTTTATGTAAATACATCAAAGAAATTCGGAATGAAATTTTTTTTTAAATTTGCATAAATAATAAATTTAAATTTCATAATATTTCATAATATATTTTAATAATATCAACAATAATTTATTAAATTTATTAAAGCTAAAAATAATAAAATTGTTCAAATTATTTTCCTTTATCCGTCATTTCGAAACCTGAAAATATCAAATTTAAAGGAATATTAAAAATAATTATAATGGGAAAAATAAAATAATATCAAACAATATATTAAATTATAAATATTAAAAGCATCGATTGAACTAAAAATTGCCATGATTCTTTTTAATTAAATTTTCTTTTGGTTTCATTTTTTTGATTAAATCTTTATTTTGAACATCCTGTATTAGACAGTTAATAAAATTTTCACTGAGAAAATTTTTAATACTTATGGAATCATGGTGGCAATTTCTATAATTATACGATTTATAAACCATTAAATAATAATTTAAGCCTTTTGCTGGTAAGTACATATTTAATAAAATAATTTTCGACTAAAAAGGTAAATGGATTGGTCCACACTAGCACGACCCCTGAGGAAAAATTATTAAGCTGAAAAGATTTTTGCTTAATATTTTGAAGTAGATGAACTAGTATTTTAATGTAGGTCATAGAATTTTTATGTTTCATGAATTTGTTATGCATTTCACGTCAAAATTAATCGATTTTTAAATAGGTCAAGTCGTCTTTAAAATATAGTCCCCACTGGCTTTTGACATTTGAAAAGATATGGCAGTGCGCCTTGAAGCAGGCTTAACGATTGATTGTGGACTTCAACTGAAAATTGCTAAGGAAGCTGCCAAATAGAGATATTTTAAAACGAATTTTGGATGGGATTTTGTTTTTATCCAAATAAAACCTCCCACTTAGAGGATATCACGAGAAATTATCAGAAGAATTTGATATTAATTCTGGAAATTTTATTGAATTAATGAAACTCGTGGGCAAATATGATGCAGTTTTAATAAAACACATCACAAAAGTTGCGAGTGGGACAAAAACTGTGTCATACCTATCACCTGACACCCAGAACGAATTTATTTCGCTCCTTGGAAGCAGCGTCCGATCTACTGTTATTTATGACGTCAAGAATGCGAATTATTTTACTATTATTTTCGATACCACGCCGGATCTATCGAATATTGACCAGATGTCTCAGGTTCTGCGTAATGTCAATATTCGTGAAGGAACTGTGGTGGTCAAATAATCGTTTGTAGATTTCTACCCTCTTGATGATAACACTGCATCATTGCTAACAGAGCAGATAATAGGAAAACTCAAAAATGATTGACTTAATTTGGAAGATTGCAGAGGTCAAGGATACGACAATCCTACGACGATGGCTGGAATTCATACTGGGGTTGGAAAGTGTATCTCAGATATCCACCCAAAAGCTGTATTTGTACCTTGTACAAATCATAGTTTAAATTTAGCAGGAGTGCATTGTGCTGAGAAAGTTGTTAATACAGTAACATTTTTTGGAACAATTGAAAAATGGTATGTCTTTTTTTTCGGCGTGTACACATCGCTAGTCCATTCTTATGTAACATGTCAGCAAAACTGGCAAACGAGTTCCTGAAACTCCTTGGCAGAGGTCCCATGGAAATAACAAAAAATATATATGAAAACATATATGAAATGTTAGATAATTCAAATTTTACGATCATTCGGAAAATTAAATGGTTATAGCCTTTTAAAGCGGTGGATATAAGTAATCTAATAATTAAATTACTTAATTGATAATTATTGTGAATGACTTGATGCGTGTGCATATTTTATTGTAAGTCTGAAACATGTCTCATATTTTATGATAATTATTACATGATAATATTCGATCCTAAAGAGATTAATACTTGAACTGTTATAAAACAGATTTTACAATTTACCAAATTTTTAATTATTTTAATATAATTAATTTATTTATATTTAAAAGAAATTAATTATAAACTTATTAATTTATTCTGACATTGTAGATGAGCATGCTAGAGAAATGGCCAATATGTCTTTGAGGCTATTGGAAGAAATTACAAAAGGATTTGTAATTCCTTCAGAAAAATACAAAAACGAACGCTTAAAACTCAGAATTGGCCTTCACTCTGGACCTTGCTGTGCTGGTGTTGTGGGAACCAGAAATCCTCGCTATTGTTTATTTGGGGATACAGGTAACTATTATATTATTATTGATATATAATTAATTATTACAATGTACTACTGAGAAGTCAAAACACTAATATTAATAATATAAAATATATTATTATTTGCGGACGAGTTCCAGTTTTTGAAAGACCTTTGCCGTCCCGAATAAAATATATAATGAATTTTTAAATACACTTATAATGATAAATAACAATTTATTTTAATCTTTTAAACAATGCTGCGTCACAACAGTTAAAGTTCTGCTTATGACGACTAAATAAATCTTTGGACAATGAGGTACTGAGGAAATGGTTCTAGGATAAAATGGTATAATGGCAAAAATGTTAAAGATATTTATTAATTATATATTTAATATAATAAGTTCTTTTTAAAATGTTTAAAAGGCAATTGAACTTGCATTTACAGCATTAATTCGTAGAAATAGATTGCTGATAAAAATGTAAGTAAGTTTCCCTTATTCAAGTAATTTGATCCACCTTCTCTCCTTGTAATAGACCATGATAAAGTTTTACACCCCTCCCTGCTTACGTAACGTAACAAAATTTTGTTTTAACTTTCATAACGTTTTAATAATATAATTTTAATGTGCACGTATATAAAATATAATGTTATCTAATTAAAATCATTTAATTAATTATTTAATTTAAATAATAAAAATTATTTGTTATTGTTAAATAAAAAAAATACTTGAAATTTTTATCCAAATTAAATTTAATTAATTTTTTCAGTTGATTAATTATAAAAATTAACACTCACTAAATGTTCATGAAATGTCGTCTAAGCAAAGGTTTCAAAATATTATTGTCTAGTCGAAACGAAATCTTTTGTACGATTAATAATCAAATCAGCGGCATAAGATAAAAACTTGCTTTTTGTTTGTCATCAATATTAATACTTAAAAGTTTTTTTCTGTCAAGTCATCCCTATTTCAAAAACATTTTATCTGAGTTACGTTGCAAAGTTTCCACTCCTCCCTTCATAATAAATTTTCAGACCATCCCTCCATTAAAAAAATTAGGTAATTATTAAACCTTGCCTTAATTAAGTAAGACTAAAAAAGAATTAAAGATATACATAATGTTGTATGACTAGGAAAGTTGTATATTATTCTTTTATTGTGATATGTTCTTGAATATGAAAATATTCCAATGCGAGAGTTTTAATAAAAAAAGAATGATTTTAGGACTGTATGGGTGCTTGTAGGTGCACTTTGTACGCTGTAACTAACATATACAACAAATACAAGTTTTACACGTTCAGCCTCGCAGCATAATATTCAATATCCTTATTCAAAACTTTTCCTTTATTCATTATTTTTCTATATTATTGAAGATGTGGCGAGTCCATGGGTGAGAAAGCTAGTTGGTTAATTAGTTAATTGGTGGCCCACCGGGAGACAAGCGAGGTTGAACGTATTTAGTAAAATATTAAGTAAATTTCAATTAACTATGAAATATAATACTTCGAATTGTTAAAATGTATGTATTTTTTTAAACTTTTCTGAGATAGCTCCTTAGAATATTTTAGGAAAGGAAATAGTTTTGAAAATAGTTTTGGAAATATTCCAGTTATGTAAAATACACTCACTCCATCTTGTTGGAGGGAATAATGTATTTTTTAATTTTTTTTTATTATTTAAATTTTGTTATCCTATTTTCAATACAAATTCATCATGAATAAAATGTAGCATTTGTGACTTTCGCTGCCTTAAAATATCTTACAAAAACTACCAAGGTGTCACCGATGTCGTAGGTGGAACTTAAACGTAAATCATTAAAAATGATTCAAACATCCAACCTATTTTCATAGAATGGTTAGAGTGTAAATATATGGCTAAGCCACATTCACTAACTTGCGTTAATGAATAATAATATTGCCTCATTGTGAGGATGGCACAAAATATCATGAGGCGTTCAGTATTAATCTCTCGGATGGTAACTTCGTGACACTGACCTTTCGATCAAACACATTTACCAGTGATACGAATCTCTTCGGTTTCCCTCGCACTGAGCAGAATTACTATTATCATGACAAATTATATTGTAAACTAACCTGTCTCACGACAGTCTAAACCCAGCTCACGTTCCCTATTAGTGGATGAACAATTCAACGCTTTTCGAATTCTGCTTCGTAATGATAGGAAGTTAACATTTTTTCAATTTTTGTCAATTTAGTTTTAATAAATCCAGAGAGAAAATCCACAATTTTCAAATCTTTTTAAAATTATCAAGAAAAGATTTATTTATAGTCTGAAAAGAAGAGGAGGAAAAAGAAAATTATATCAATGGTAAAAGGATAAGAAATCAAAGGTTTTTGTTGAAAGATTTTGAAAGAATTATTGATGAAGTTGATAACGAGATTAAAACACCAATTTTCGCTACAAAAATTTAACAAAAAGACTTATTTATATTTCATCCCAAATGACCTGGACTTCAAATAAAAATTGTTACATAGTTTTATAAATTATTTATCAGATTTTTTGGGTGATTATGGAATGCTAAATTGATCTGGAATTTTTTACTTATGTTAATGGTCCACAGGCTTTATGGGAAAATTGGTAAGATGGGAAAGACTCATTTTCAACAATTTTGGAAACCTGATGCAACATTTCTTCTAAGGAGCTCCAACCTGGTATATTTCTTTTTATGGATGTGTTTTCTTTTAAAAATAACATTACAATATTTATGATTGACTTTTATTTGTTTTTTAATAATGGCAAATGACTGTTGTAATTTCGGTTTTTATTAACATTTAATGAACTTTTAATTTCCCATCATTGTCTCTCATGTTCGAAAGCGTTCTAGATGTAATGTTATTAACCAACTTTAATAAAAACATTATAAAAATGGAATCCAAGAGTAGTCGTCGTTTAAAAAGATTTAATAGAAGGCGTCGGTCAAGTAGATCTTCTCGATAGCCTAGTCCAGTGGTTCTCAACCGTGTTCCGCGATTGCGCTTTCAGTGTTCCGCGAAAAAAAATGACATTTTATCTTTAAATTTGCATTTAAGATACATATCATCAAAAACCTCAATAAATTTTTTTATAAGATGATTCAATAAGAAAGCCGTTACACAGATATATAAACATACAAATATAAAAGTGTTTTTATTGCTTGTTATTGTTGCGCGGGGTATTTTCTTTGCTTATAAGAAGGCATTGTTTATGTTTACGACAGATTTATAGTAATTTGTGATTGGTCACTCATCGTGGGCAAGTATTTTTTTGTCAGTGTTCCGCGTAGAAATAATCATGTGAATGGTGTTCCGCACTTTTATATTAATTGACAACCACTGGCCTAGTCATTAGAAAAAGAGTAATTCAATTCGGCATAAAGTCTACTAATATCTTTAAATTCACGAATGGCATTGAAAACACAATTGAAAATTCTTTCCTTATACTAAGTTCAAACTTGTGCAAAAGACCACTTACTTTGATGTAAAATTTGAATCACTTCTGAGGATATATATGAAGTGTTTATTATTTAATCCTATCAATTATTAAATATGTTTAAGTACAGAATAATTTAATTAAACGCCATCCTTTAAGTATTTATTAGGTATAGCTAAACAGCTTCTGCTGTGCATGTTTATGAAAGTGGATGATTGTTGGTTTTTTCACTTTACGTTCCCATGAACTTTGACCTATCAGAACCAATTTTTACACAGTTAATATATTTGACTTATTATTTTATTGTTAAAATAACATAGCATAATTTTGCATAAAAGCAAAGCTGTTATAATAATAATATTGTAATAAAAAGTGAAGAACAATAAAACTTTAAGGACAATAAAATATATAATCAACATTTAATGAAGTTTCTCTAGTTAAATGAGTGTTTTCAAGAAACAAAAGATAAATTCCAAATTGAAATAAAAACCGAATAAATTTAGAAAATACATTATATCTATGTATAAATCTCTAATATATGCAAATTTTATTTATCTTTTAGTAAATATGGCTAGCAGAATGGAGAGCAATGGCGAAGCTTTGAAAATTCATTGTTCTGAAGCCTTTGTTTTGCAGATTTTATATTTAAATGAATTTCATATTGTAGAAAGAGGGGTTATAGAAGTTAAAGGTAAAGGTTCTGTAAATACATTTTGGTTAATTGGAAAGTTAGAACAAAATATTTCAGTGAGTATTATTATTATTATTATTATTATTATTATTATTATAATTATTATTATTATTATTATTATTATTATTATTATTATTATTATTATTATTATTATTATTATTATTATTATTATTATTATTATTAGATGATATTTTTCTTATATTTGAAAATCAGTGGCATGTTGATCCGTTTTTGCATTATATGAATTGTCTACACATGTGAAACGGAGAAAAAATCATCACTTGGAAAGAGAAACACTATAAGACAGAGATTTATAGAAAACCAACTGATGCTGGTCTCTATACTTCATCCGAAGGTTTTTGTGAATTCAAGTATAAGAGAATTATGGTGAAGGGTTTGATATATCGTTCATGGTTTTTGTCTTCTAATTTTGAAAATTCAGTAAAAAATTTTGAGAAATTGGTTGAAATGTTAATGAAGAACGGTTATTCAAAATCCTTTTTATAAATTATGGTAAAAGAGACTGTTGACAAATTTATTAAAAATCCTAAGGATCCATGTTTGAGAAAATCTGAGTGTGATGTTGTTGAGGTGTGTGAGTCTGATGAGTTAAATAAATTAAATAGTGTGAGCAAGGATGATGAGCCTAAATTTGTGTTAGTATTGCCGTACTCAGAAGGTTTTAGTGATTATAAAGTGAAGATAAGAAAGCAGTTAGAAAATTTTTAACTATAGAATAATGTCAACTTTATGGAAAGTACGCAATATGTTTATAAATAAGTCAAAAACTTCGGTCGAATTGTTTTCCGATCTCGTTTATCAGTTTACATGTAATTGGTGTAATGCCACATACATTGGAGAGACTTCCTGTCATCTATGTATTCGAGCTCCAGAATATTGTAGACTGAAGGCTTTGACCCATATTAGTGAGCTCAATAAGAGCTGTAAGATTAAAATAGGTATGTCTGATTTTAAAATTTTATTAAAAAATTTCGATAATTATTGGGAACGTGTGATTTGTGACGCGTTGTTGATAAAGTCATTGAATCCAAATATTAATGTGCAAAATGCAGTGAATACTTGTATTTTAAATGTGTTTAAATAATTTATTTTTATATATTGTATGTATTGATTGTTGTGTTCAATTAAATAATTAATAAAATTTTTTAAAGTATTAAATTGAATTCTGAATGTTTAAATTTTAAAAGTAATATATTAATTTAATTATAATTTTTTAAAATAATTAAATGTTTTTATTAAATAAAATAGTTTTTATATAATTAATAAATTTGTTTAAAATCCTTAATTTACATAGTTATTATATCCCACCTGATGATGACAGGAAAACTGTCGAAATATATCGTGAAAAGAATGTTTGATTGGCGTTATCTTATAATTAAATCATTGCCATGTATGTTTAACTATTTATTATTATTATTATTATTATTATTATTATTATTATTATTATTATTATTATTATTATTATTATTATTATTATTATTATTATTATTATTATTATTATTATTATTATTATTGTTTTTATTATTATTAGAACAACGATACTTTAAAATTTATTCATTCTCCTTCACACAAATCAAATTCTGAAATTTCTCCAGATGTACTCATGTTAGAAAAATCATTTAAAGGAAAATCAAAAAACAATTTTTTTGAAAAAAGGAAAGAAAACACTTATAAAACAAAATTTCAAAAACGGGTATTTCGAAAAGTATTTGTTAAATTTATATTATTCAATTTTTTTAGGATTTGATAAAATAAAAACAAAAATCAGATTAAATCAATCAATTTTATCTTAAATGAAAATTTCATTCTGTATTTTCAAATAAGTTTTTGTTTGTTTTTATTTCTTATACAAAATATAAGTTGTCAATTTTTGTCTTATTCACAATCAAAATAATAAATAAAATTATTTGGCTCATCAAATGACTTCATGTATTTGAGATCGAATTTTTTTTATTATGTTTATATTAACCCCTTTAGCGTGGATAAAAATAAAAATTTCTTCCGCCCACTGTGTAATATTTTTTCATCAAATTTATTTACAAAAGAAGTATCAGAACAATGAGAAATGTTTAAAAAATATTTATTGCATTTTTTGCTAACTCAGAAATTGGTTTCAGTATGATAAGATTCAAAACAAGGAACAACAGAAAGAAATATATATATTTTCAATGATATATAATTTAGAATATTATTATAGATGTAGAATATACATTTAACTTGTTATGACTGAAATATATTTGTAAAATAAATTTTATTCAAATAAAAAAAGTATTTAACCTTAAAATTGCAATTTGTTTCCATTTCTTCATTAGAGACGTTGAATTTTTAAACTTAATTTAATTAATTACATTTTAATTAATTATTGATTAATTTTTGATTAATGATGTTGAGGTTAAAAATAAAATAAGAAATATTTCCCAACTTTAGTAGATTATAAATATAATTTATTTAAACCATCGGTCGGGAATCGTCGGCTCTGGAGCCGCATGCGGCTCTTAGCTTCAAAACCTGTGGCTCTTACTTTGAATAATATTTTAAAAAAAATTCGCTGCTGCCATCTAATTTTTTCAGTATGTTTCTGAAATCATCACCTAAGACACAAACGAAAAATATTTAAATTTAAATAAAAAATCGATTGCTCAGCAATCTATTCTAAACCAATAAATTACCATAGCAACCATTTTCTTTAATTATTTTTACTCGCGGTTATATAAGTTTCGTGAATTAGTTTTCTAGTGTTTTTTGAATTGGTAAGGTTTTATTGCTGTGCATTACAAAAATTTATTAAATAATTAAAGTTATTAAATTCAATTGAATTATTGAACCACAATGAATGCAAGAAAAAGAAAAAAAATCATTGATGAAAACAGAAGTTTCAATAAAATGTGGACTGAACGATTTGCATTTATAGAAGTTAATGGGAAACCTCAATATTTGATTTGCAATTTAAGAATGCAGAACAATAAATCAAGCAATATAGAACAACACTTTGATGGAAAACATTCAGATTTCAGCGAGAAGTATCCAGAGGGCGATAGTAGAAAAAAAGCTATTCAAGAATTACAAAATAAAAAATTACTTCAGCAAGGATGTTTTTTAAATTGGGTAAAATCTTCATCAACTTTAAATGAAGCAAGTTTTGAATTGTCATTAGAGATCTCGAAAGCTGGAAAGCCGTTTACAGATGGTGAATTTATCAAACAGTGCATGTACAAGGTTTCTGATACGCTCTTCAAAGATTTTAAAAGTCATGATGATATATTAAAAAAAATACAAGATTTACCTCTCTCAGCTAGAACTGTTAAAGAACGTATCATAAATATATCTGCAGAAGTATCAAACATGCTACTTTCAGATATTAATGCTGCAGAATTCATATCGCTTGCTGTTGATGAATCTACAGATGTTACTGACATATCGCAGTGCTGTGTAATGGCTAAATATATAACATTTTCAGGTGTTCAAGAAGAGCTACTTGAAATACTTGACACACTACAGGTGAAGAAATTTCAGAAAGTATTGTAAAATGTTTAAAGAGTAAAAATATAAATATTGATCGTATAGCATCCATTGCAACGGTTGGAGCACCGGCGATGATTGCAAAAAAAAAGGGCTTTGTTAAATTGCTCTCCAATTATATTTCTCACGAAATAATTTCATTTCATTGTATTTTGCACCAAGAAGCTTTAGTTGCAAAATCGTTAGGAATAATACCAAACCTAAGAAAAGAAATGGGTGTAGTTATACCCATAATAATTTTCATCAAGGCTCGAGAGTTTAATCACAGATTATTTACTGCACTTTTAGAAGAAGTCAATGCTAAATATAAAAATTTGCTTACATTTACTGCTGTACGTTGGTTGTCACGAGGCAAAGTGTTAAACCGTTTTTCCGAGTGTTTGCAAGAAGTTATTATTTTCTTAGGCTCGAAAAATTATAACGAAGAACATTTTAAACTTCTTACAAACTATGAATGGCTTGAAAATCTTTACTTTTTACTAGATATGACAAAATATTTTAACAAACTTAATCCTAAGTTGCAAGGAAAAGGAAATACTGCTTTACAGTTATTAGAAGAAGTTCTTACTTTTGAGCAAAAACTAGGGCTGTTGAAGGTGGATATATTTAACGATCAGTTTGTATATTTTGATAGTTTAAGAAATTACAGATTAAATTTAACCGAAGAGAAATCAGATTGTAAAATATTCGCTGATATAATCACAACAATTTCGAATTCATTTGCAAGCAGATTTCAGGATTTCAAGAAGTATCAGGAAACATTGAAATTTATTTTGCAGCCATTGCAGTGCAATTTAAAATTAATAGACATAAAAGCTTTCCCTGGTTTATCTATTGCAGAACTTCAGCTTGAGCTTTTGGAAATTCAAAATAAAAGTATATGGGTAGAAAAACTTCAACACATGGTAACACAAATTGAAACATATCAACCAACTATGGAGGACACGCCGCAGGACATAATATTCAGATGCTGGAATACATTTCCGAATAATTATTCAAACACCAAGGGCCTTGCACTTGGCCTTTTGACACTCTTTGGTTCTACGTACAATTGTGAACAATTTTTCTCTTCCATGAACTACATTAAAAATAAGTACCGGAGCAGGCTGACAGATGAAAGTTTAAAAGCTTTGTTACAATTAAAAACCACCAAATATGTGCCAAATTTAAAAAAGTTGGCTGGAATGATACAAGTTCAAAAGTCCCACTAATAAATGTTTAATATTATTTGATTCATAACTTCAATATTATATTATCATAATTTTCATAAATTAATATTATATTATCATAAACTTTAATAAATACTGAAAAATTAAAAATATGTATTTTGTTTTATTTATTATAAAGAGGGGAAAATCCTGCCATTAAATAAGATAATTCTGTTCGTAATATACAAATTTTTTAATGCTACACAAGTTTTTAGCTCGAATATGTCTGTGACTGCGGCTCTTAAATTTCATTTTTTTGAAATTTTTTGTTGATTTGACTCTTTACTTAAAAAAGGTTCCCGACCGCTGATTTAAACAAATAAAATATTTTATTATGATTATTTAAATTTAAATTAACTAATTTCCCAAAATATATTCATAAAAATAAAAAAGAATCTGAAATACAACATTCACTCAAAAAGAAAATTAAATTTACCGCAATGATCAATGATAATCTTTTGAATACATTTAATTATGATTTAACTCACTCCTTGTACAACAAAAAAATAAAGATGAGAATATCGCTATTGGTTACGACGGGTGGATATTTCTACGGCCAAAATGTTATAATTTACTAGGTAATACGATTACGATAAAAGCAAACGTATAATTGAAAGATACAGACCAGTCTTATCTGAATTGTTACAGTGGAATAAAAATACATAGGGTGTTCCAATTAAGAAAAAATACGAGAAACCATCAATTATATAGTTTCCAAACTACTGAAGTAGCGCTTACAAATAAATATAATTGCGAATAGTGATAAATTTACAGAATAACCATCAAACTGTTCATAAAATCATTGACATACTTGTGATTATCTTTGCTTTTGTCATAATGATTTAATTACTGTATGTTTATATTTGTTGTTGTTATTTTTTATTGCTATAATTTTAAAAAATAATAATTATGATCTATAAACGGACTAGGTATTATATATGAGTTATGAATATTAAAAATATATAGAAATAATAGAAATAATAAGCAATAATATTAATAATTAGTAAAAATGGAAATAAATTTAATAAATAAAAATAAATAATTAAAAGTAAATAATAAAGTATGAAAAATAAAGTTAATAATTAATATTACTAAAAATAAAAAAAATTTTAATAAATAATAATGTAAAGGTAAATAATAATTACATATAATTTAAAATTTCACTTTACTTAGTAATCGTTATAAAATAAATTTTAATTGGGAGGGTACTAAAATGTGCAATAATCTACTAATTTTATAATTTAAATTTCCCAACGAATTGCGTATTCTAATATTTTAATCTTTTAAACTCTTTTAATATGGCAATACCAACACAAACTTAGGCTCATTATCCTTTGGTGCATTATCAATTTTATTTAGCCAACCACTATTTACCCCACTATTTACTCCATTATTTACGACTTCATACTAGTTTTAACATATGGCGTCTAAATCCTTCGATAATACATTCTTTTAGCCTACAATTGTTATCATTAGGAACAAAAATACATCACAAAACTTTATTCAAGACGCATAGGAAATCTATTGTAATAAAACAAACTATGATGAAACTATTTGCAGAATTGATAAATATTGATAAATTTATTATTATTTTCAACACCAAAAACTTATATGAAACTTTTATATGAAACTTTATCAAATGTAAATGTTAAGAACAAAAGCAATGAAATTTCATCAGATTTGAGTTACTTACTTTTGTATGAGAAATATTACAGAGAAATATTTGTAAACATAGAAAAATGAAAGTGATATTATTTAAATATAATTATTTAACTCTGATTAATATGATCAATATGACATAATACCGAGTAAATAATACCAAGTCACCAGAAACCCCCATACAAAATGGTGACTTTGGTGTCGATGAATAAAAATTATAAAAAATGGAATTTCAACATTTTTTTGGACGGCGGTACCGCTATACAAAATGTGAGATGTTTAAAAATACAATAAAGATTTCTATAAATTACTTGTAATAATAGAAATGTTATATAAAGGAAACAATTATTTTAAAGTAAAAATAATTATCAAGTAAAACTTTTAATAATTAAAATAGTTAAAATCAAATTTAGAATTACAATAAAAAGTTTAATAAAGTTTTATCAAATATATAGGTTTATTAAAATATTCAACGTAAAAAATGTTGGAATAATATATGTTTGATGATAAGAGCAGGCCCATCGATATATTTTCCTAACCAATCATTACAGGAGAGACCCAAACAAGTATCCTATTAATATATACGCAGAAGTTAGAAGATAAACTCCCAATCTCAGTTCAATACTAAATAAAAATCAAAACATCTATTGCATATAAACAATTTGACAGTCAATCAAATAACAATTGTAAATAAATAATCGTAGCAATATGCATCGCTTCATTTTTAGTTGTTTTTTATGTTTTATTTTAACAGTAATTAGCGCCGTGCTGTAACTTTTGGGAGCGCTCTTGCAGCCACTAAACAATTTTTTTTTAATTTTATTGCATTCATTTTATTGATTTTAATTAAAAAAAAACTAAAATAAATATATTGAAAAGCAACTGAGACTGTATTACCTGACATCTGATGCATTTCTTCTGTAAATTTAAATATATAAAGAGAGAAGAAAACAATTTGAACATATAAAACTACTGAATTATTAGGTATATTTGATTTAAATTAAATCGTTGCCAACCAGATTTGTTTGAAAGTTAAACGAATTTTGAATTTTCATCTTTGTTTTATTCTTTCAATTCGTGATATTTTATTTGTTATTGGAGAAGTTTTTCTAATGTATTTAATATTGGGGGCTCCTCAAAAATAGGGGGCCCAGTGTTATTATTGTGTAAGATTCTGTCAGCAATGTATATTATATTTCTTTTTTTTTCTTGACAATATTTATTTAGTTATTTTTAGTTGTTATTTTATTGATTTTATTCCTAATAATATTGTAGCTATATCTTTTACTTTTTATGATGCATTTGATTGGTATAAAATATATTTCAATAACAAAATTTAGATAATTGTAAATACTATCAATATTGGTATTATTAAGGGTAAATATTATTAATATTATTGTATATTATTTAGTACTAAATTACAAATATTATTATTGGTTAATTATTTAGGAAAATAGTTATATTACTAAATTATATGTCACGCAATATTGAAACGGAAATAAAATAAAATTATGATATTTTTATTATTAAACGGGTGGAAATACTTTTAATTATATTTATAAATTTGTATAGATAAAACAGGTATAAATACTGACGCACAAATCAGTATCATTGCCCAAAAATTATACCTACTGCGANCTATCCTACAAAATCTATGTTAAGTATTTTAAGTTTTTATACCATCATACATGGTAGAAATATAAATTAATTATTCTTTATTGTGAAGTAAGTAAGTTTTAATTTTGGTGAAATTTAAAATGAAATTACAAATCTACCATTGCCCTCTTAACCCACGTCAACGCCCCCCTCTAAGTCTCAAACGCCCACTTTGAGAAAGACTGATATATACAACAAGCAACATAACAAATAACAGATTACATAACACCCACCTTCTTTCAAAAATCATTAATTGTAAAAGTTATTCAAAAAGCAATCATTGTGGAAATACGAATTGTTGTGAATATTTGTGAATTTTATTGGTAAATTTTATATTAATAAAACTTTTTGCATAGACAAGTATTTGTTTTTATTTATATAAGACACCAGTGCAAGTTTGGATCTTAATTAATTTTGAAACTTCAACAAATATTATGTTTCTGTGTTTATTTTTGTTTTTAAAAAAATAAATGTTTATAATAAAATTTTTGTTAAGTATTTTTAATGGATTTTGTTTATGTGAAAGTTGTGAACAAACAAAAATCTTGGAGGTGTCCCTTTTTTAGCTCCTACAAGCGTCCCGTATTCCAACCTAATACATCTTCTCACGTTATTTATAATAGATTAAAATTAAATTATTAATAAAATTTAAGGAAGCATAGAAAAGATTTGTTTGAATAATTACAGATTTTGAATGGTTAGTTACAGTGTTGTCCAAGAAGGGGTTTTTGAATTAATGAATGCAAATATTTATCTTTACAATATTAATGCGAATTATTTCCCAAGAGTATTAATATACAGAAAAGATACAGATAATTTCCCAGTATGAAAATTGTGTCTTCCATCAAGTTCAATCACGATATTTCACCTTTTTTATAAATGGGATTTATTTCAAAATCTTGTTATTATCACAATAAATTTATTTTTAAAAATTTTTAAAAATATCATGATTATAACTATAAATTAATTACGAGTAGTATTCTTAATAGTTACTATTAAAATAGCAATAAATTTTTTTTTGTTTTAATTAAATAATAATTAACCCTCCAGAGGGCGCGTTGGGTCTCACAGACCCAGACGATCTTTTTATGCGTAAAAAAATTCGAGGAAAATGCAGTTTTCGACAATATATTCCATCTAAACCTGATAAATATGGGATCAAGCTTTAATCAAGTCTATAAATCATGACAAAACAATATTGGGTCTGTGAGACCCAACGCGCGCATCCTTGTAATTTTTTTAGCGCGCGCTCTGCAGGGTTAAGAAACCCACAACAAAACCTTTTTAATTTTTCGTCACTTTTGATTTGTTTCTTTTTAATGATGATTACATTTTATTTTCATTCCTACAAAAGTGCGCGACGTTATAAATACAATTTAATACTAACCAGGAGTTAATAAAAGTAATGTATTATAACAAGGGCCAGAAATATACAAGTGACAATATTTTATATTTTATGAATGACCAAATATATTTCAATAAATTCACATAATATATAAATCTACATTACTACTAAATGTTTAGTTGTAATAAAATAAAAGGAAATTCCTCTGATTTCAGCTATTGTATTGTTGTAAATGACAAGATAACAATGGCTTTTTAAATTCAAAAGGGTTAAAAAAAATTTATTGTACAAATAACCATAAGGTATTTTTTAAATTTAGATTTTAAATTTAGATTTAAAAATTTTTTTTTCTAGAATATAAAGGAAACTGGATTAAATTATACAATTTAAAATTAAAATGATTTTTACCCCTCTCGTTAGATAGAATAATGAAAATAATTATGTTACTTAATGAATTAATAGAAATAAAAAAATAAATGTTTACATTTATTAATAATATAATAAACTATTATATATTTTTTTAATTACTAATAATATAATAAAATCTTAGTAAATACACTGAAAAAGTCAGTTTTGATTAAAAATTCATAAAAATGAAATGAGAGTCAAATGAATATTATTATTCCCATTAATTCCGGAATTTCAAGATTTTCCTGATTTATTGCTTGAATTTAACGGAATAAATTTATTATCAACCGTGAGTTGACAGTTTTGTATCTTCTCTAAACATAATGAAGCGAATCTCAATCGGACTGTCTTCGGCATATTGTTAACCATTTCTTTATCAACTGAAGTTTCTTGATTGCTAGATCCATTGACAGAAATCACAGCTTGATGATCGTTTAGTATTTTGAAATGGTACTCATCCATTCCGTTTTGAGATTTCTCCTTAAAAAGTTAACAAATAATCTAAATTCTAAATGTTTCTAGAATACGTATTAACGTATTTTTATGATATTCTTTTAAAAAAAATTAATCTTATAGAAAATATAAAAAATATATTTATTGATGGAACTGTTATCGTAGAAACATATAAATGAAAGACTGGTTATGATTTACTGGAGGTTTGGTGACATTCCCGGTTGATTAATGACTGAAATTCTATTTATAGTCAGGTGATAAATGAAAGGATAAGTACGAATATAATATGTTTTTACATCGATGGAAGATCTCTAATCAATGTTATTAACAAATTACAAATTAATTAAATAAATCATTAAATCTTTGAGTCCCGAATTTTTTTGAACCAATGTAAATTTATTTGGAAAATTACTTCATGATAATTATTTTAAACATTTAAAAAATTTGAAAAATTCTTTTTTTTTGAAAAAATTCTAAAATAGTTTAATATTATGGTTGAATAAGATTGATATAATATTAGTAAGTAAGATTTGTGTGATAATATTTGAAACAAGTTGTAATGCACAAGCCAACATCACATTGTTCACATTTATAAAATGATTTATTGATGGCTATTTATATTTTCTTCTAGAACATTCTAAAATTTTCTAGAAAAGTTCTAAAGGCTAAATGTTGTATTTTTTCAGCATTGTTAAGATGAAATTCCGAGGACGTTTGCAAATTTGGTTCAGAGATTTCTAAATTATTCAAATTTATAAAAATTCAAAATTTTTCAAAAGTAGGTTTTACTATTTTGAAAATACTCAGGTTCTACTTAGATTTTCTATGAAGTTTTTCTACCCATATATGATCGATAGATGTTCTATCAAAAAATTATGTTTTATGAATTTTTTCCTTCAACTTCAATGTTTTATTTCACTTTGAAAAAGGCCTATTTTTAAAATTGTAACTCTATGTAACGATCAGAATATGATAAAAATTAGTTTTAAATCTCAAAATGTTTGTTATTATAAGTTTTAAATGATGATGGTAATACTTTTGATCTGTGCCTTATAATTTCGGAGAAAATCCCTCTGAACACATAGGGTTAAAGCCACTAATCATGCTAGTTGATTCCTGAGCTTGAGAGACGTATTCTTACCTTATCAAGTGGGTAAAGATTAATGAATTCAAATATATTTAGAATAAATTCGTAGTAGGAAACACGAATCATTAATTCTTTGGTCACCTTTGACTCTGTTTCCTTTTTTGATGTTTTATTTATTTTCATATTAATGTTTGTAATGTTATAGATCAAGAAAATATATAAGATACACGATATTTCGACACGGCTTTAATCAAATATTTTATATTTTAGTTTAGATAAATGCTGTACCGAAATATAGTGTACCTTATATATGATTTTGATCTATAATCTTACAAACATGTCCGTGATTGACAGTTGGTTTTTGGTACAGAGGATTGTACTTTTCTCGATTTGGGCGCCAAACCTTACATCGATCATGGGAACCAAAAATGTTGAACTTTGATTCATCAGACCAGAGTACAGAAGACAATGTGCTTTTTGGCAAAGGCAATTCTTTCCCGGCGATTCTTAGCATATACATATACCTTTTTAGCATGGTTGCGTGCATGAAGTCCAACGCCCATCAGTCTGTTTGAATAATTTGCTTGCTCATGTGATGGAGGCTCAAGTTGTTTTGGATGGTTTTGGCGGTTATAAATTGGTTTCGGTATTTTTTGGTATTTTGATAACTTTAGTCACAGTAATGCGCTGCACTGCAAAAGTCTTCCACTATTAATATAAAGGTCCACCATTCGTTCTCGAATATTGCCTGACAAATACTTTCATGCAGGCATGAGTCTGCTGAGTCGTAAAGAAACTTCGTTTAGAATGGAAATGAAATGATAAATTCTGTTTTTATACAGTCATAGAAAATTCCAGAAACAAGTGTATAATTGATGCATTTAAACAAAATCATAGAAATGTAAAATGTTTCCATACTTTTCTGATTCAAAATTTAGTATGTTTACAAAATAGCAATAGCAACAAAATATTATATAAAAGGAGAGAATTCTAAGCATTGGTAGAACAAAATGGTTAAAAAAAACAAATTTCTTTCTCATGTTTCCATAAGTTTTTGGCTCACTTTATATATTCGTTGCCTAAAGGCCAATAACAGAAAAAGGTATTTACCTTTCTTTGATAAATAAATCTTACTTCATTTCATTTGAAAGCATTAGAAAATTTAATTATGTCAAATTTACAGAATTAACTTTTTGTTTATTTAATTTAGATAATTTAAACTTTTAAAAGTGTTTTCTAAAGATGACAGTGGGACATAATAAAAGTGAATTATTTTATTGTTGTACATCAGCAAAGATTTTATTATTAATTTACAAAAATTATTTCAATTGTTTACAATGAATTTCATAGAAAACTATTCTTAGGAGCACTGAAAGGAAATAGACAGCAAATTAAAACAAAAAAAATCTTTTTTAAAAAGTCTTTTCGCAGATTTCAGTGAAAGAAACCAATACTCTACTTTCTGAAAAAATAATAGCGAACACCAAACACTTGTAAATATAATTAACCTGTTGAATCAACATTGCAAAGTTGTGCGAATAAAAAAAAGAAAATTTACCAAGGATGTGAACCAATATTTACAATAATCCTTAGTAAATAATATTTCTACTACGGAAATTGGGTATATTCAATATGGGACACATTCGAATGATTTGCTAGTTTAAACAGGCCAGAAATAAAAATATAACTATTATTTTTGTTTCTCTGTAAAACAACGGACCGTTTTTTTTTCTTTGTAATTTTCCTTGATATTGTATTCTCGAACTCCTCTGGTTTTCTTAGAAATTACAGCAATGGAAATTACCGCAGAAATCGTGATTTTAAACAATTTTCAAAATTAAATTAAAAAAATCTAATGATTTTTATTTATGCGTAGTTATTAATGAAAAAATACAACTTTGTTTAAAT
Organism: Schmidtea polychroa; assembly: GCA_959609185.1. Lineage (NCBI taxonomy): Eukaryota > Metazoa > Platyhelminthes > Tricladida > Dugesiidae > Schmidtea > Schmidtea polychroa. The sequence continues at coordinate 147,189 of CAUHTR010007350.1, forward strand.
GTTATAATATGTTTAATTAATAAAAGATATTTTCACGTATTCACGTCTTGTTCATTTCAAATATCAAAAAATAAATCTTTAGTTTCAGCAAATTATCAGTTTGGCGAAGATTATGAAATTCAAATCATATTAAATTCAAATTTTCCAAATCAAATAGCATTAACGAAGATAAACAAATTCAAGTTACAATCTTGTTACCTACTTTTCTAATGGATTTCATGCCAATCATCAATATTCACAAAATTTGGATTTCAGAAACTGGAGATAACGAAATATTTATGCTGATGAAAACACAATATTGAGCTTTCTAGATAACGGATTTTTATTAAAAATCCTATTATCTAGTAACTACAGTTAAAATCAAGCTTGTGGAAATTTATTTCGTAATTTATCAGAGATTTTATTCATATCCACGGGCACAACAATGACTTATTTCTATACTGAAAGGGTCATAATTTGACATCGAAACATTTTATGAAAACTCTTCACACGGTAACTTTATAATCTAGAACTACAACTGCGGTACCAATATTACCAATATCAAAATCAATTGAAAAAAGCAGTTCCGAAAATTCGTGAATATCAAAAAAACATCGATATCTGTACTGATTCAAGGTCAAGCTTTTTAATAAATATTGCTATGGTTTAGATAGTGGGAATGGCCAAAAATTAACTTCATTTTGTTGAAATAATGTTTTGAGTAATTTTAAAGTACTTTTTTTTTATTTTTAGTAACCCACTTTTATTCATATTTATATTCATGATTAAATAAATCAAATAATTATTATAATTTTAATCAACTCTCTATAGTGAGTAGTTAAAAAATTTATTATAAAGATCAGAAATAAGTATAATTAGAAATTTAATAAATCAAAAAAAAATAATTTAATATAGAAAATAATACTTCGATTTCTAAAAGTTGAGAATTACACCAAATCCGTCTGTCTTTCACCGCTAAAATAATGAAATCATTAACAAAATGTGTTAAAAAAGTCAAATAAAATTCACAAAATCCGATAACAAATGCAACGTTGTTTATATTTAAATTCCATTCATGTGAGTAAGTGACGGGGAAATATTTTGCAAAGATTGTTTTCGGTTGAATTTTTCTAATAATCAATAACAATAAGGGAAATTTTATTAATTAATTAATTTAATTCATTCAATTAATTACCCAGATTTTTTCGGTGTTTTAACTGGTTTTTTTCGTTGTAATAAAACCGACATTGGAAAAAATTACAAATTCAGAAGAAATTTAACAAAAAATAAATGTAATGATAAAAATTGGTTGTGTAAAACAATAAGTAGGGAAAAATTATTCTAACAAATAACAATGTATTACCAATAGTAATTCAATGAACACTCCTACAAAAAAAATTTGATGTCAAAAACAAGCTGTTGAATACCAGTAAGCATTGTCATACGTACATTATAGGCTATTAGGACAGATAAATATCCCCTTTCTGAGGATTTCCAATACCAAAATCGCTAGTGTAATATTTATTAAAAGAAAATATTTTCGAAATTTTGTGAAATATTTTTGCAAATAATGGGCAACCGGGAATTTCGATTTTTGTTTTAAATTACAATGCTAACAGAAACTGTTTATTTCTGGAAAATTGATACACATAATTTTTTGTTTGAAATATCCAACATTTGTTTTTCGTGTTTTGGTTATCCAGTCGGTTTTTTACTAACAGACTGGAAAATTTTTATTGATTTTATTTTATATTTTGTCTAGAAATATGTTAAAAGTCCAATAATTGTAACTTTTGGAAAAATGAAAAAAAGAATTTTGGATTATTTTTTTTAATAGTACATCCTGTCATGCGTTTCAAAAGAAATGTCTTGTAGCTAAGAGAATACAAGATTTGAAAAATATAATGACAATTGTGGGGTAGAAGATTTAAAATTTGAAAAAAATAAAAACTGAAAATGTTACAAAATTATTTGATTAATAAAAATGAATAGTATGCAAATAAGTGCAGATGTACTTTAAATTCACAAAATGTTGAAAGAAAAAATCAATTAGGTGCAAAAAAATTAATCAAAAGTTCAAAAAATAGTGCAATTCAGTATTTCTGTAAAAAATATAAAAATACAAAAATTAGCACAATTGAGTCCTACTTAAAATTTATTAATATATAATTGTAGAACTCTTTAAATAGCAGAGTTTGCGTAATCACTAACTAATTTTATAAGATAACGGAATTTACAAATAAATTGATTGCCCATTTCGTTTTTGACCTTTGATGCAATATCATGACTACTACAATGGAAAATAAATCAGTGGTGAAATTTGAAAAAAAAGTTCTTATAATACAAATATATAGTATTTATTAAAGGCTACCATTTAGTGACGCACCAAATTAATTGATTTTGCACCAATTAAATAAATACATAATGAACCAAATTAATTTAAATTATAGTCACATTTACATATATTATGAGATTATCCGACAAAGTATTTGTACCCCCTAGGCGTACAGGTAACATACTGACTGGTCGTACTCAAAACTCATACACACAACCAATTTTTTGGTTCATTTTCAACTAAAATATTAGTTCAGTTCAATTAAATTTGGTGCATTTATCAGTTAAAAACAATTAATTAAATTTGGTGCATATTTCATTTATTTTGGTTCAGATTTCAATTTTTTTGGTCTGCCAATAATATTAAGTCTTTATTAAAAATATTTGACTATGAATCAGCACTGATTCATATTCAAGTTTTTTTAATAAAAACAATATCAATTGAATAAAAATCAGTGGTGAAAATTGAAAAAAGTTCATTTTTTAGATTTTATTGACAAATTTCAGTTGGAAAACAAAATTCCCGAACTTGAAAGTGATAATAGTGACCTGTCAATATTTTAAGTTTTTTTTATTTAAATGGAATAATTTGGGAAATATGATTGTTATTTGATAATGAATTTGCTTAATGTTCAGTTGGTCTTATGTAAGTAAATGCGAATTTAGTCTAATTTGTTATTCATGGTTGAAAGAAAAGAGAAAAGAAAAAAAAGTATTAAAATTAACATTGCTAATTTCAATTGTTTCGTGGTGCGCAAGATTTAGGATAAATTAGTTTGAGGTAAAATTCCCTAGGATTGCCTGTCCCCTTGTAAAGAGTAAAATCAAACTGAAATTCACATTCAAATATTGCATTAAAGTCAAATTATAAATTAATTCTGTAAAAAGTTTTCAATTATTGATTTGTATTAATTGCAGATTAATTTCTCTTCTATTTTTTTAGAATTTCTATTTAAAATTATTTAATTAAATTTATTTCAAAGATGATCTTTATTAACATATTTTAGTTATCATTAGTGGCAAATTAAAATTGTTAAAATTTCTTTTGAAGAAATTTTAACAAAATTATCCGTTTTTGATATTATTTTAATTAGAATAACAGCAGAATTTATACTTTATTGAGAAATTATTTTTAATGGCCGAATTCTTATTCGGGTCTGATTAAATTTAATAAATCCTGATCATAATCTTAGTCATAGGTTAAATATAATTCAAAAATAAATTTTAAATTAGTGGTACCCCTTGAAAACCATTCTAAAATCGTTACAAATTAAACAATAATTTAAACAAAATTTAATATCAATATGTATTACATTGTTTTTTAATTAATTACTTGGTGATGTGGAAACATTAGAAATTTATAATAAATATAAACATATCTTTATATATCTTTATATATTAAAAGATCTTATTTATTGTCACATTTGTTAATGTGACACACACATTTATTATTAGTTAATTTTTTTATATTATTGAAACTTTTATTTTGTATCATTTATACTCTTACTTATTGCGATTTGGTACACCAAATAATAAAAAGTGTAACCGATCAAATGAATTTTCAGCACACAAATAAGTTTGTGTGTTTTCTATACTATCAATTAATTGATTATTTTGTTTTAATATTGAAAATTTAGTGGATTTGAAATTAGCGGATTGAAACGCCGAAATTCTTCCAAATATTAAAAAGATGATTGTGAAAATCGATAAAAACACTTTATAATGCCTGTTAAACGTAACAAATGAATCAATGTTGTTGAATTCTTAATGTTTTTTCTCTCCATTTATCTCATTATTTTTCTATTTATAGTTGCAACAAAGACTTATTTGTGATAATGAAAAGCAAGAAAAATGAGCAAGATTTTATTTTTGTATTGATTAGTGGAATGTTGGTTATCAGATTTGAAAAAGCTATTGATAAAAAAATTTTAAAAATAAAAGTAATTAGCGAGGAATAACATGGTGATAACGGAACTTTCAGAAAGTGCTAGAAAGAGTGGGAAAGGTGCGTAAAAGATGAAAAACAAGAAAATGAAATTAATTAATTAATTAATAAGCTAGTAGAAAGAAATCCCGAGTTGGGTAAACAAAGAGAAAAGTAAACAGAAAGAAAGTTTTTGGCCCATTATAATGTCACAATGATGTATGGGAGATGACAAAGAAAAAGATAGTGCGTGCAGAAAGGACTAATCTGATAGATAGGTGGAGTAGAATCTCAGAAGAGGGATTGGCTCGTCAATAACCATTTGTCATCCCGATTTCGGAGAGTATATAAGGAATAGGGAAATCAGAGAAAACTGACATTTTGCCTTAGTTACGACCTCGAAGAAACCGAGCTTAGGACAATCAGGTAGTTAAGGAAACGAACGGATAGAGTTAGGAGATATTCGAGACGTGAGATGAAAATATAATTGGAAGCAAACCAGATCAAATAGTAAAAGTTCGATTAAAAGGAAGTTAGTGGACAAAAAAGTGAATATTGATAAAGATTTTGACAAAACATCAACGCCGCGCGGAGAACCGATTAAACTTGTAAAACGCTGCGTTGATTGTATCTTTGGATTTTGAGAGATTTTTGTAATTCAAATATACGTTGGATAGTTCATAGTTACGATTAAAGGGACACGTGGAGTCAGAGGTAACCAACTTGAATTAATAAAACCCAACATAACAATACAAATTTTCTTATCGAATATTTTAAATGGGATAAAATTTTATACTATTTTGCACTTACAATTCATCTATCTTTCTGATTATTAGCTTGCTGTCGGGTAGCTCCCCATGAAACTTCCCTCAATTCATTTTTACTGTGTCACTTTGTCTATTCTAAATCTTTGTTTCCAGTACGGAAAATAGTATGTATAAAACAAATATAAATTTTACATGAAGAGAAAAGAATGTATTACAGTGGTTTGGAACCCTTTGAATTTTGAAAACTCAATATAAAATAATTTGGCAAATAAAATATAATATATAATAAAATATAATAACTAAATTAGAAAATAATCAATAAAGCATGTGAGATAAATAAAGCTGCAAAAATTTTAAAGTATATTAATTGATATTTAAAATTACATAATTAATATAAACAAAACTAAATTTTTATTTTATTGTGAATAAATATATATTTACAAATTTCAGTTTAATTTACGAAATGATTTTTACCACAATCAAACAAATAAAACTTTTAGTTCAGTATAACAAATTTGCATATATATTTAATATAAATATATATTATAATTTTTTATTTAAATTAATTTAGTTTATTTATTTTAACTTTTTATTACCGTTCGAATTATGAATATGTATTTAATAAAATCGACACAAATGTGATATTCGATATGACTTGGTGGGGTTCCACTAAGGTTCTAAGATCTCATGGCAATATCGTTGAATTCGATTCCGGATCTTGTCGAGTTTTTACAAGCAACTGATAAGAGTAAAATAAAAATTTATACAAATTAAATAAAGATATATTTATCTCAGAAATTTCTCATGTAACCTAAGTGACTTTAAAATTGGAAAAATGGTATTTGATGATGACAAATTAATTGAAATTAGGATAACAGTTGACAGGCCACCACCACCGGGTTAAGCCGATAATTAAATAATGAAAATTCAAACAGTTTAGAAATAATTATATACAAAATTCAAACAAAATTTAACTTGGATTTTCGTTGAAAACTCTAATTAAATTAATATAAATGAATCTGAAAATGACAATCAAAACAAAATAATGCCCCAATGAGTTTTAAAATGGATTCTGGGATTCTTACTGACTTATTAAATATTGCCAGTCTTTTGAAAGTACTTTTCCTTATTGAAATATTAGACAAACATAGATGAAATTATTTTATGAAATTATTATGAAAATCATGTCATTCTAGGACAGAAATACCTATATTGGTATGACTGTACACTTTGATCCTTTCATGGATTAAGGAACATTTATATCCCAAGATATATTCAAAAAATTCTGGCGGCAATATATTTTAATGTTATTATTGTATTAACGTGCCACATCCAGTTTTAATTCAGAATTCTTTGACATGTTTAATGAGTTAATGTTGAAAGAAAAATTCAAAAAAGTTGTTATTGTTTGCCCAAAAAAAGATAATATGAACTAACACTTTTTGTATAATGCAAAATATGTCACTACTTAAGGCACATTTAGGACTTTACATCAAAAGTTTAAGTGGCTTAGGAGGTAAATATTTTTTTTTTATTTATTATTTTTATGTCAGAAAAGATTATCAAAAAAAATAATAATATAAAGCGTGAATTTGGTAGGTCACTTTAAGCATGAAATTTTTAAACAAATAAAAATCAATAAAAATGTTGTTTCGAAATGGTTGAGCCATAACAAAAGAGTAATTAGTTTTTAGCGCCTGCCGTTCGCTTATTATTTATTTGTTTCATATAAAAATTATTAGAAATGGTATGAATATTATTATTATAGTTTATATATTGGGCACCGCTGGATGAACCCCCTGGTGGGGATTTTATGGGTTCAAAAATGTGTGTGTATATGTGAAAACGTCAATATGGGGAAAGATTTAAGCGGTATTTCACAAATTAAACATGTAAATTTACACACACAGACAAAGAAAATCTCTACGTGTATATTATGGCCTTGTTTATCGCGAACTGAAATTGCACATAATTGATATTTAGGGGATAATAGTAAGAAATTAATCAATTAGATTCATATTGAAACTCAAAATTAATAATATAAATAGATAATCACTTCAAACAGTATTTATAAAATCTCTCAAACTACGTTCATAATAAATTTATTAAACGGATTAATTTCAAATGACCAAAGTAAAGAGATTATCAAGAATTTGCAGTTGCTTGTGGAACATTTTGAGACGATAGTAAGGTAATGCCAGACAATTTAGTATTACCTTATAACCAACTTGGAAACAATAGAACAGAAAATGCGATCATTCAAAGAGGTTTTTGACATACTATTCGATGATCAAATCAAATAGAGCAGAATCGTAATAGGTTTCCTCTATATGAAGAATATGATAATCCATTCTGGCTCTGACCTTGAAAATTCTTTTAAGTGGTCCGTAGAAGTATGTTATTTTTAATTTTTTATTATTATTATTAATATTATTATATGCAGATAATAGAATCAAGTGTCTCCATCGGTAGAAGAGAATGGTGGCTAAGAAACTTTAATTCAAAATGCCACGAACCCAATGAAATCAATGGAAAATATTCTAAAATATTGTTGGGTTATTGAGTTGGTGATAATTTTAAATGTTACTCTGACTCCAAGTGTGTCTTGAACCGATTCACAAATAACACTTGACAACAGAAATCTTTATTGATAATCACAAATAATCTTTCTCTTTACACTGGCAATAAATTCAACACTCTGCTTGGTGACTATACAATGCTTATTACAATACTCGGTGAGCAATAGCACTTGTGTAAATTGAAATATATAATAATACATCTTAAATATACTCGGTAAAGATTTTATTAATAAAAATCGCCATTCACGTCGCTGGAAATTGACAAATGACAGGTTGTTGTGTCGATGCTATGGTGCTTCATGTCTGCACTGTAATGATTTTTAACTTGCTACTACTGCCTCTTATAATTCAGGAAAAACTAAATATTTACATTCAGCACTACTGGTGGAATCAGTATTCAAGACAGATTTGTGATATTATCTATGACAGAGAAATTTTCTATCGATCGGAATCTCTACCTAATTGCAGAAAACGTTTCATCTCTTTTCGTCGAAATTATCGGCTTGGAAAAATACGTAGATCTGACTATACTCGAAATGGATTTACATGATTCTCTCCGTTCTTACTGAGGAATAAGTCAACGACAGAATACTCTAACAGATTTATTTCGATTCTCTCGATTATGTCGAATAAATACTTAAGCCTTATTTATTAAAAACAGCCCATTAAGAGCAAGGATTTTTGCAAAATTGTGTGATGACATGGGTTCAGAATATAGATCACTTCTATACTATTGTGAGGTACGATGGCTTTCACGTGCTAAAGTACTTCAAAGGGTGTTTGAGCTAAAAGATGAAATCGCTATATTTCTTAGTGATAATAATAGAGATGAAGCACATTCGTTTTTTGATACGAAATTCCTTTTTAAACTTGCGTATTTAGTTGATATTTTTCAAAAACTTAGTATTTTAAATAAATCAATGCAAGGGGCTCAATTTCGTACTTTTACGCAGAAAGACAAGATCACTGCATTTATCAAAAAAATAGAACTGTGGATAATATGTTTAAAAAATAATAACTTTGACATGTTTCCAACTTTTAAACTTACCTGTCTCGCTGAAGAAATAGAAGAAAGTAAAATTTTTATTAACAATCATTTGACAAGTCTACAGAAGCAATTTTCGTTGTACTTTAAGGATCTAGACATGTCCAAATATGAATGGATTAGAAATCCATTTATGATTGAGGAATATAATGATTTTAACCTTACGACAGCAGAACACGAAATGATTATTGATTTATCTAGTGATAGCACATTAAAGCAGATGTTTTATGATGTAAATAATATTGTTACATTTTGGCTAAGAGTAAAGGACGATTTTCCCACTTTGACAAATAAAGCTTTAGAAATTTTATTGCCATTTGTAACATCTTATTTGTGTGAAACTGGCTTTTCTACAGTAGCTGTTCTAAAAACGAAGCATCGATCTCAATTAATGATAGAAAAGGAATTGAGAACCGCGATTTCTTCAATGATACCACTATTTGAGAAGATTTGTGCAGGAAAACAAGCTCAAATATCGCATTAAATTTTTATGTTGTAGTATTTGGTTATAAATTCATTGTTTCTTTTGTTATTAAATTTCTTATAATAAATATATTATATTTTTACATAATATAGTATATTGTTTTCTAGACCATTAGATAAATGATAATATCATTTATTTATTTATGAAATTTTATTTTTAGATTAATTAAAGAAAATCAATATCTGTTTTTAAAGGAGGCGCATTAATTTTTCTTTAAAAAAGGGGGGCGTCGATACAAAAAGGTTGGAAACCACTGTCTTAAGGTAAATACAAAGTATTTAAATACTTTTATAGACCTACAACGGAGTTTCTCCACTTATCGTGACACACCTGATGGCCACCGACATTTCTGCCCGCCGTCCTCACACCGTCACAATAAACGGATCCACCCAACCAATATAAAATGAAGCATGAAAAATATGTATTACTACCGATCTATGTGGATCATTAAACCGTTGAAAAATATATATGAAAAATTCAATTTACCTAGCGACCATGCCATGTGGGTTCCTATCATGATATCCTAGGCCGGTTCATCGACATTTCCTCATTCCCCGCATGATACAACTCATATCCTTCCACGAAATTCTCTGATCCTCATTTCAATGTCATTGGAGGTTAAATAATTTTCACGACTTTAGGTTCTTGATACATACCTACCTTCGAGTCATTAGTGGTCTTTTCCCAACTGATATCAATAACATCTGCAATTCCTTGGCATCATGATCGAAGCTCCCAGGCAGCACCGTCGCCAGTCCCGTAAGGAGCCAGAACTCGTGAAATCCTCAATTTAATAATTTATTTATTTACAACTTTAAAAATCTATTATTACTGCATAAATGATAAGTATTCTAACAAACAATCAAATGATCATACCCTGAATCCTGAAATAAAATTCTTAAAACTGAATCGGTTATAGATGATTTCGTGTTCGGTTCGGTTGCTCAATCTCTCTTTCCCACAATTGGTTTAAATGTAGTGATGCTAGGTATCCTGTCTGAATGAGTCGGTAAGTGGCTATATCTGTATGGAGTTTCCTAGGGTTTATACTTGTATAGAATTGTTTAGAGTGTTAATAGTTATGCATATGAAATTTTACCTGTATAGAATTTTTTAGAGTGTTAATAAATGATTTTTATGTCCTCCTTATATATTGTTTTTTGGTCCAATCAGGGCCGAGTTGTGTTGTTTTTTTCATTTATATATTTTTCTCAATTTAAATTTTGATTGCTTCGTTGAGTATTATCTATTGTTATTTTATTATTATAATTATTTTATTATTTTCATTAATTTTCCTATTTTAGTATGATTTTTGTAGATTCTCCTTATTCTTACTTGGTGTAATAATTCATTTTTATTTAATCCTTTTGTGCTTTATGTTGATAGTTTATTTACTTTATGTTTGGTTTGATTCTTTTTTTAGCGTTTTCGAATTTTATTTTCTTAAATCTCATTTTATTGAATCATTTACCTCTTTGGTCCGTGGTTCGCACTTATTATTATTATTCTAATGATTTTAATTTTTTATTGTTCTGTTTTTTCTCTTTTTTTATTGTTTATTTCGGTTTCTCTTGGTTGGATTTTGATTTTATACAGTTAATGTTGGACCTATTTATTTATTTTATTTTAATCCTAGATCTTTTTCTTATATCCGATTCAGTTTTAACTTGTTTCAATCGTGGCGTTTAGCCCAACAATAAGGTGATTATGATTTTTCATACGCCAAGTTTACAGATTTTCAGTGACGAAGCCAATAACCAAGTCATGTGATTTACAGTGTACCAGGGAAAGTATACAATAAAGTTGAATCGACAATATTGTATACTTACCTGGCGCGAAGAGAAATTTTCCCGTCGCCTGCAGTGTACTGATGAGAGCCAAAATCTCGAAAGTAGTCTACTATTGGGATTTGCACTGGGTATCACAAAGCTTGTATTGTTTATTTTATAAATATAATCAATCAAAACAAAATATAATAATAGAAATATAATTAATTAAAACAAAATATAATATAAATATAATAAATTAAAACAAAAAATATTATATAAATATAATTAGTCAAAAAAAAGTATATTAATATAAATACAATCAATCAAAACATAATGTAATAATAGAAATATAATTAATTAAAACAAAATATAATAGAAATATAATCAATTAAAACAAAATAAGATATATAATTAATTAAAACAAAATATAATAATAGAAATGTAATCGATCAAAACAAATATAATAATATATAATCAATCAAAACAAATTATATTAATATAAATATAATCAATTAAGAAAAATATAATTAATGAAAAAAAGTATATTAATATAATTACAATCAATCAAAACAAAATATATTAATATAAATATAATCAATTAAAAAAATATAATAAATATATAATTAATTAAAAACAAAATATTATATAAATATAATTAATGAAAAAAAGTATATTCATATAAATAATCGATCAAAACAAAATATATTATTATAAATATAATCAATTAAAACAAAATATATAAATGTAATTAATTAAAACAAAATATAATAAAATAAATATAATAAAAATATATTATTATAAATATAATCAATTAAAACAAAATATTATATAAATATAATTAATGAAAACAAAGTATATTAATATAAATACAATCAATCAAAACAAAATATAATAATATAAATATAATCAATCAAAACAAAATATAAAAATAATATTTACCGAAAAAACAAATAGTAATGATTTATTTTCACAATAAAAAGAATATCATCATCAATAATACAGGGGATCTACAAGCAATCAAGAACTCTCACAAATCTCGAGGAATATATATATCTACAGACAAACATTACAGAGGAGATTGTAATCCATATAAACATGAAAGCAAAAATACATAAATCTATTCAGAAATAAATCTAATTGTTAGTTTAGAAGGATTTCTTGAGCTAGCATTTTGAAGATCGAGGTTTCGTATTTGGCGTTGACATTCCTGAATCACAAATCGCTTTCGATTGGGGTTTGACGAATTGGTTCAGATATTTGACCCAATTCGCTTGTGCCGCTTCTGAGGGTGCTCGACACAATTGAATGGCAACCGATTGGGTGCAATTGAAGAGAGTATCCAAATCATAGCCGTGAATTTTCAGCAGACAATGTCGACATTGATAGATCTTATCTGGATATTGCGAAGCACATGCAATGTGGGTTTGGGAATCTGTGGAGAAGGAGTTCGTCAAAGATTTCTGGGCATTGGTCATGGTTGATGATAAGAGACTACTAGTGTTATTGAGGGGTTTGTTGCATATTTGACAACTCGATTTCGTTTCAGTGGTTATCATTGTAAAAATGTGACCTTTCATAAACAACGGAAAGTTATTTGATAAATTGTTTGGCAATTCTGGAGTTTCTTTGGATTTATTAGCTTTGAAACTTTTGATCGGTAGAAATCTAGCAAAACTATTTTTCCGAAAATCTAAACCTGTTGAAAAATCCGTAATAAATATTTCGACAAAGAAGAAACAAAAATATATAAAATCTGGTAGGTGAAACAAGAAACAGATGAAGCACGAAACAAATAAGCACTGCTAAAGTTGCAATTTGAATTATAATTATATTTAGCATGTATATTTATAAATATTTATACTAAAAGAAATTTTTAGTTGTAAATTGGATATTAAATTCAAAAAATTTAATTGTGGTTTTACCTGCAAATTTAATATTATAGCAATATAATGTAATAATAAAAAATAATAATAAATAAAAAAATAAAAAATCATAAAAAAATCATTAAAAAATCATAAATCTATATATTATATTTATAACCAATGAGAATTAAGAAAAAGGAAATAAAAGAAAGATAGAAATGTATTTTCGGTAAGAAGATTGCTAAATTCCAGGAGATTGACAAGGACTAGTAGGTAATGTATCAGTAATTTCAATCATCTGGTAGGTGAAACAAGAAACAAATAAGCACTGCTAAAGTTGCAATTGAATTATAATTATATTTAACATGTATATTTACAAATATTTATACTAAAAGAAATTTTTAGTAATTATTTTGCTGGGAAATTTTTAGTTTTAAATTGGAAATTAAATTCATAAAATTTAATTTGGATTTTACCTGTAAACTAATTAAATATTATATCAATTAATATAATGTAATATGTAATGTTATTGGCGTAATTTATAGATTTAATTTTAATTCTGGTTCAATTATATATTTATTTGATTTAATAATTTATATTGATTTTAGTTTAAATGGTAAAAATTAGATCAAAAAAAGTAAATTTATTGGAATTCCTTGGAAACAAAATAATCCATGAATATTAAATTAAATTTTTTCATATTTTCTAGAGTAGATAAGGAAGTCAGTGAGAAAAATAAATATTACAATTATAATTTGAGTCTGTATATAATAAATAGCTATACGAATATAAAATACCTCAAAAACATTAAAAGGGTTTTAATCTAAATCATTTAAAGTAGAAATAAATAAATAACGACATAATAAGCCGGTGTTTCAATCTAATATTATCGCTTAGCTATCTTGCTATTTATGTATTGCATTTCACATGGGAATAATTTATGATGGAATGTTTAGAAGCGACAATCAGACATGGGCATTAAATTGTTGGTTTTATAATTCCATACCAATAAACAAAAAACTAATAAACTCAATTTTCCCCTCTACCAACCCATACCAATTGGTTACTTACCTATATAAGCGGAGCTGGATTATATAATAGATAATTTCAACTAATGGAGAATAAATTCGAGAATTTAAATTTTATTAACCATTATTATTATTAAAAATTAATTAAGATATTTATGTGTGCATCCAATCAAATTATGATGCATATTGAATATTTATGTGTGTATCCAATCAAATTATGATGCATATTGAATATTTATGTGTGTATCCAATCAAATTATGGTGTGTATTGAATATTTATGTGTGTATCCAATCAAATTATGATGTATATTGAATATGTATGTGTGTATCCAATCAAATTATGATGTATATTGAATATATATGTGTGTATCCAATCAAATTATGGTGTATATTGAATATTTATGTGTATAATTATTAACCCTCTCCGTATATTTGTCGAATATATTCGACATTAAAGCAAGTTGTCACTTCCAGTTTCATAGGCCATTGCAAAAGTACATCGTTTTCACCGCGCATTATGAAAAAGAAAACAGAAAGATGTGTCCCTTTTCCAGCTTTGAATCCATCGGGATGAAGCTGAAGGCACATTTTGTAACCGTTTTGTGGGAATAGAACGGGTCACTATAAATATCAGCATTATTTTTTACACGGAGAGGGGTAAGATAATTATTATGTATATTGAATATGTATGTGTGTATCCAATCAAATTATGATGTATATTGAATATTTATGTGTGTATCCAATCAAATTGTGATGTATATTGAATATGTATGTGTGTATCCAATCAAATTATGATGCATATTGAATATTTATGTGTGTATCCAATCAAATTAATGGTGTATATTGAATATTTATGTGTGTATCCAATCAAATTATGGTATATATTGGATATTTATGTGTGTATCCAATCAAGTCATGATGCATATTGAATATTTATTTGTGTATCCAATCAAATTATGATGCATATTAAATATTTATTTGTGTATCCAATCAAATTATGATGTATATTGAATATTTATGTGTGCATCCAATCAAATTATGATGTATATTGAATATTTATGTGTGTATCCAATCAAATTAATGGTGTATATTGAATATTTATGTGTGTATCCAATCAAATTATGGTATATATTGGATATTTATGTGTGTATCCAATCAAGTCATGATGCATATTGAATATTTATGTGTGCATCCAATTAAATTTTGTATATTGAATTTGTATGTATCCATCCAATCAAAATTTGTATGTATATTGCATCTGAATTACATAACCTGTAAACTGTGGCCCAATGACGAGAGAGGGAATCCTTGCTCATGTATTAGCAATAAAATTCAACACATGACCACCAATTATATAAAATATTTCAACAATAGCGAAAACAAGAACTCACCCGAGAATAATAATGTCAATCTTCTACCTAAACCTTAAATATATTAAAACAGGAGCATATATGTTTGCAACAAGGAAAACAAACTCGATATTATCCAAAATATATGAATAAAATAATCTTATTTTAATAGTAATAATAATAATATATTTCAATAAAGAAAATATACCTTTTTTCTCTTTAACGGTAGCATTGGCATCATTCTCATTACTGGAATTACTGCTCTTTAAAGATTCCACGCTATTTATGGAAGTGGTAGATTTGTTGATTGGATTCATCTGAGCATTTAAATAAAGAGAATCGTTTTTGTCGTAACATATTTGAAATATCCGCGGTATTTCCGATGGTTTTGCATGTATTACGTCGACATTAGAAACCGATCTTACAAAGATCAAGCTTGAAAGTGATAATTGAAAATGACAGATTTGAATATCCTCCCCATAGAAAGAAAGAGACTCACCTTCGAGCTGATAAAATTTAGAATAAGAAATTCCAAATATAGAAACTGTATAATTACTCGAACAAAACGTTTCTCCCAGGACATTTTTTTACCTTTGTTTTTCACATTAACTTCTAAAATTTGATTAACATTCCGAATATCCATAGACATGTTTTCAGTTTTAGAATTTCGATTTTGTAAAGTTGCCGATTTTTTCTGACGAAGTTTTACTCCTTCCTTTTCGTCGCCACTTTCCGGGAAAACGTCATTTGTTAAATCTTGTTTCGAATGGCTTGTTCTGTGAGATAATAATGGAGGCTTTGAGAATGGGTTTTTGTAGGAACGGCGAAAATTGGACTGAGACACAAGTGAAGAGTCAGGATGAAATCCACTATAGTTAAAAATTGAATATTCAATTTTGGAGGGTGAGAATGATAAAGGTATTCAGTGGTTACTTTTGCAAGAAATAATGATGCATCTTTATTCAAAATCTAATATATTTTCGAAAGCAACAAAGAAATCGCAAGGAAAGTAACAAAGGTTGAAGTTTGAAAGCTGGGCAAGAATCAGAATTATAGAAAAATCGATATAGACAATTTAATAGATTATATTATAATAAATTCAAAAAATTGATTTTAAATATTTGGATAATTATTCAATTTTATTAATTTCAATAAAAAATATAATCAAAGTTATCGACATTTAAATCATTAATCCTGAATGAATTATTTCCCTTTATGTATTGAAATTATTTTATATTTGTTTTAATTATGACAAAAATAGTTAATGAACAATATCAAAGAAGAAAACGAAAATTAATGTTCAAAAGTCTGACAGCAAGAAGAATCAGAAAATTAAAAGAACCTGTATAAAATTTTAAATTATTCAGTTTTTTTATGAATGATCAATGATTGAAATTTAATCGATAATTAATAATTAATAATTGTCTCAGAATAATTAATATTTAACTGATTATCTAATGAAAATTATGAAATGATTTTAATGAAAATTGTATTACATTGCTCTTGATTTTTAACAAGAAATGCAAACTGCTGTTTTTTCATCGTTACTTGAACTACAAGATGATAAAGTTATTACCATTGGATATGGAAGATGCTTTGTTCCAGCAATCATTCTGGGAAATGGAAACTGTATTCATGAGTGACTTTTAACAACATGAAGAAATGCGATGAGGATATTTATATAGAAATACAGTTTCACCATCAATGAGAATTAAACAGTTTTAATGATAATAGTTTAAAGATTATTATGTTTTATTTACAACTTGTAATGAAATAAATTTTGGAATTATGAGTGAAGAGTTAAATGCTATAAACTTGATAGTTTTATAAGCCGGTATGGTATTGTGTGAAAATCGGAAATCAAGCGGGAGGATAAAGTGATCTTTGAAATGTCATGAAAAAGGAGTTTGTTTATTGTCGTTTTAATGGGTCAAGTAAATTACGACAGTAAATATATTGCGCTGCTAATCTAACGCTGCTACTAACAATTGGCTACTTACAATTTTAAAAAGACAGATTTCTCTAATACTTATCATTAACAAATTTTTTGTCACATTTGGCACTGTGAAGCAAATTATACTACTAAATATAAATAGTATAAATATCAATCTACTTATAAATAGTAAGTAATAAATAAGAATATTTTTATAAAGATTATTGACATAACGAATTTGACAGAATATTTATCACCGAAAATAATAATATTAATAATATTAATAATAATAATAATAATAATAATAAACAATAATAATAAATAATAATAAATAAAAATAAATAAAAATAAATAATAATAATAAATAATAAAAATAAATAATAATAATAATAAATAATAATAAATATTAAAAAATAATAAAAAATAATAAATAGTAATAATAAATAATAATAAATAATAATAAATAAAAATAAATAATAATAATAAATAATAAAAATAAATAATAATAATAAATAATAATAAATATTAAAAAATAATAAAAAATAATAAATAGTAATAATAAATAATAATAATAATAAATATAATAATAATAATAATAATAATAATAATAATAATAATTAATTACAAAAAAATTAAAAATAAATAGAAATATGAATACGAATAGTATGATAATAAATAATAATAAACATTAAAT
Organism: Schmidtea polychroa; assembly: GCA_959609185.1. Classification (NCBI taxonomy): domain Eukaryota; kingdom Metazoa; phylum Platyhelminthes; order Tricladida; family Dugesiidae; genus Schmidtea; species Schmidtea polychroa. The sequence goes on from CAUHTR010007350.1 coordinate 164,936, forward strand.
TAATTTTAAAAAAAATAATGATTTAAAATAATAAATAGTAATAATAATAATAATAAATAATAATAATAATAATAATAATAATAATAATAATAATAATAATAATAATAATAATAAATAGTAATAATAATAAATAGTAATAATAAATAATAAATAATTATAAATAATAATTATAAAAAATAAAAAATAATAATAATAACAATAATAAATAATAATAATAATAATAATAATAATAATAATAACAATAATAATAAATAATAATAAATAAATAATAAAAATAATAATAAAAATAATAATAATAATAATAATAATAATAAATAGTAATAATAAATAATAAATAATTATAAATAATAATTATAAAAAATAAAAAATAATAATAATAACAATAATAAATAATAATAAATAATAAAAAATAATAAATAATAATAATAAATAGTAATAAAATAAATAATAATAATAAATAATAATAAATTATTTATAATAATAATAATAATAATAATAATAATAATAATAATAATAATAATAATAATAATAATAATAATAATAATAATAATAATAATAATAATAATAAGTAGATTATAAATAACTAACCTGTCAAAGCTGCTGTGAGATGAAGCAACGCTGGCTCGTTTATCAGTATCTCGATTATCATGACTATTCAGATTTTCATAATATCCTTCTTGCGAATTACTAATTCTAGCTCTAACTGATATTTCTCTCTCATGATAGTTTCCAGTTGTTTCCTAAGCTGAAAATTCACAATTTAAAAAATATCGAAGAACTCTATTCCGTTGACTAACTTCCTTTTCTTGCATCTGAGAATTTTTTTTAAACTCATCAAAAATATTCTGTAATCTTTTGTTTTCTTTCGCTAGCTGGTGATAAATTCTTCCAGATCTCTTTCCCAGGAAGCCACTTTTTAGATCTTCAGTGATCATCATTTCTTTGGCAGTCGTGCTTTGTCCATGTATAATCTGATCTCATAAACAATAACTGCTACAAAAAAATCACACATACGTCTTCGATCTTCTCTACCAGCGACTCTTGTTTGACTTTTGCCATTTCTATTTCTTTCTGTAATTTCGTGTTCGAATCTTTTAAAGTTTCCATTGAAGTATTTATTAGTTTAATTTCTGATGTTTTGTCTGTGATAATTTTGCTAAGCTTGTTCCGTTGTTCCTCCAATTCCTGCAATGCAACAAGTAGTTGAAAAACCTAATGAGAAAAGCCACATTTATTTGCAACCTGTTCAAATTTGTTTTTCTCTTGATTGTGCATCTTCATTATATTACTATATTTCGCATGAGTAGTTTGTTCTTTTTTTAATGATTCATCAATGGAGAATTTCAGCTGACTTAATTCATCTTTCTAAAACCAATTAAGAAATTGAGTAAAGGAGCTCTTAATTATTTTTATAAGGTTTTAATATTACTGCAAGAGATGGTAGAAGTATCTTTAAACAAGAATCACTTTTCTCAGTTATATATTTCCTAGTTGTGGAGAATTTGTGTTTTCAATCTGACATTTGACTTAAAAACAAGAGTTAAAAAGCTATATGCAAATATTCATTCATGCAAATATAACTTTTTTATTATTAAAAACTCTTGAAAAATTTTAGTACATTTTAGTATTTTAGTATAAATTATTCTAAACATCAAATTTTATGAGATATTTTAATAATTGTGACAATTTATTCAACATATGAATCATAAATGTGTCACAGTCACTTTTGAGAATGTACAATGATACTATGTAGTCAGTTTTACAGAATTTAGGGAGTCATTAAACACAAATTCCCAATGATAAGATTTGATTATTATAAAATTTGATATGATTAATGTGTGAATAATAGATTAAATTATTAATAAATTTAATTTTGCTTTAGAACGGATTTATCGAAAACCCATTATGATCTGTCGCAGAGTAATATTACCAACCACTTAGCTAAATAAAATAATATTATTATAAGAACTTTTATTTCTTCCAATTTCAACACTGATTATTTTTTTCATTGAATTTATCAAAAAGAGAGTTTGAAGACTATAAATCAGATGTTTGTTAATACTCACGAATTTTCAGCACTGCCTTTTTCAAGTGAATTTCTGAATTTCACTTTAAAAAGGCGTGCCGAAAATTCGTGAGTATTAACAAACATCGATATATTACTGATTTATAGTCTTCAAACTCTTTTTTGATAAATTAAATAAAATAACTTAAAATTAAATTGAATTATTATTAATCGAATTATTATTAATTTAATTATGATTAAATTGAACTATTATTAATCGAAATATTATAAATTTAATTATGATTAAATCGAATTATAATTGAATAAATGATAAATAATCCATCGAAAATGATGGAAGAAAATCAATGTTTTCAAAAGCAAATTTTAATTCAATTCCAAAACTCTGTTAAATTTTTATTACCCTAAACCTTATCTGATACATTAATGGTATTTTTACAATATAACTAGTGTTATGTTACCCATTTATGGGGATGTGAAAAAGTTTTGTCCTTAAAATTCAAAAATCTGCAGGCATTTATTAACCAATTGGAAATTATTCTGGTGTCATTAATTACTTTTTCCTTTGTAATTTATGAATCAATTATCATTTATTCTATTGGATCAAAATATAGTAAAATATGAAGAAAATTCTAAACTGTTGGAAATATCAGAATATAAATTAATATTAATGGTTGTATAAGACGTAAAAATGACTAGTAATTACACTGTATACGTCATACATATTTATTAAATAATTTCATAAACAATCATAAAATTTTATAATGTTCACCTTGTAAAGCAATACGTACTACTAGATAGTTAGATGAAAATTATTTATACTATCATTGTCAGCAATGAGAACATTATACGGTAGCAAACATAAAGCCTTGTAGTTATTTATAATTTAATCATTTTAGGTTTTGAACTATTTATTACACTTGTATTTTTTATTCTTTTCGTTAATAATGTTTCCGTGAGGCTGAGATCAATTTCAATGTTATCAGATTATGAGTCGGAATCGGATTGGAAATTTCGTGAATAATAGAAAGAAAAAATAAATAGTAAAAGGGAAACCTTGCTGTAATATATCCTGGAAGCATCATAATAGAATCAAATCGGTATAAAATGAAATATATTGAATATATCGTATTTATGAACAACAAAAATTGACTGGTAAATGAAATAAATAAATTGAGATCAATATTTATCACATAAAACAATCAATTTGTGCTTTAACAACTACATATTGTTCATATATAAATGTCAGTTAAAAAAGTGAAATTATAATCGACAAAAAATTATTCATACCATTTCTTTAATTAATTTATCCTTCTCTTTCAGTTCTGTCTCTTGGCTTCTATTGTCATGGAGTTGTTCGGTAAATTTAGCTTCCAATTCATTTAAGGAATGTGATAACTTTTCTTTTTCACTTTGAAGGGTTTCCAAAGACTTTGCTAATGCATTTATTTTCCAAAAGACTTTTCTGTAAATCAAAGACTTTCGATTCATATTCCGACTTCAGCTGAATGAAATCACTATCATTCAATGATGATTCTTCATCCTGATCGTATTTCCATAACAGTTGAAATTACTTACAGCAAATTTATACCTTTTTTGAAGAAATACAATTTCTAAGTATAACTAAGTCTTTCTCCATTAAATTATGAGATTCGATTAAATTATTATAATCACTCTCCAGTTGGACACAGCGCAATTTTGATTCATGGAATTTGGTTTGAATTTCCATGAGTTTGATATTAGTAGCTTTCAAATATGTATTTACTTCGGTCAGCTCTTTGGTTAGCTGTTCTTTTTCTTGTTCCGAAGATCTCTAATTGTTATATAATAATTAATAATAGGAATTTTGAAAGCAAATTCGTAATCGCATTGCCATAAATGAATTTTAATTAAATAAATACGTGTTAGCAATATTAGAGTCATTTTAAAGAAGATTGTCAAGTTTGTAAAAAGCACTGATAAATATTATTCACAAATCTGAATAAAAAATCAAATAAAACCGCATGGAAATGCGTGTCAAATATTCAACATATTACTTATTTCACAAGTGTTGTTTTAATCATTAAAATTAAATCGAATTTGAATCGAAATTAAATGTAAATTGTTCAGTTAACATTACGTCTGTACTTACTTTTGGAAATATAAATTGTATAAATTTGCGTTAAAATGACATTTTTGACAAAATTTTTTTTCTTATTAAAAAATGTAAGTATCATTCAATAATATAAAATAAATATGATATGATATATTTGGTTAAAGACACGGTAATTGGACTGATACATCTACAATTGAAGGGTTTTCTTTAAAGTCTAATATTACAGAACAGGAAGTCACCTATGAACCGGAAGTACAATGAAAGATATTTATATTGGATTATATTGGATTATATTGGATCTGAGTCTATTGGAAATTCAAATGTTTTATATCATTTACTTAATAAAGAAATAAATAAACAATATTCTGGATATTCCATCACAGGAAAAGTTTTGGAAACCCTTATTTAATATTAAATCTTATTTATTCTTATTTAGTTAATGTTGTATTTCTAAAAAATGATTTGTTTTTATTAAATTACAATTTTATTTTTAATAATGAATTGATTTCCCTGATCTGGAATAAATTTAATATTAAATTAGTCTTTAATATAAATATTTATATTAAATAAATTATAACTTGAAATATTAAATATGTGTATGATTGCAATATGTTGGCATTGTTCAGAATGTGAGAATACAAGGAAATTCTTCAGGCATTATTTGAATATTTGTCATTGTTATAATACATTTTTGGAAATTATATTAATGAATAAAAATAAGAATTGAAGTAATTTTTACAGTCAGTATATTTGAGAGTAAGCCAAATATAAATGTGGAATCAAGATGGAACATGATATTAAATAGGAAAAATTTTAATTCCTTCACCATTAATCGATTATTTTCTATTTATAATTCCTTTTCTTCATTTCAGACTAGAAAATGAATCTGCAAAAATGTGCACTAAATTAAAAATGGTGATTTAAGGTCTGAAATGAAGGAAAGAATTTTTAAGTGATTTTTCAATATTGGCAGAAATAATACTGGTTGGATAAAACTTCATAGTGATCATATTTATATGAAAAAAAGTTATAATATAAAGTTTACTTAAAATTATCACAAAATTTTATATCACGTTGAATACGCACAATATTATCCGGATATACAAATGAATATATATGACAGATATATGACATTATTGTGGATGTAAATTAAAACTAAAATTTCTTAAGGAACACTCGTTTAAACATCAAATAGTAAATATAAATTTATTCAAAACCCCATGATTTTCTTTCATTTAAATACATGCAAAATAAATGACATTTTTGAAAAATGTGACCAATTTCCACTAAACTTTACCACAAAAAACATCAAAAAGAAACAGATGATTTTATTGCACGGATATTTATAATCAATTAAATCACATCTATAGAAAAGTTCACAGAAACAGCATTTTATAAAAAACGACACAAATGGAATTAGTATAATAACATGGATCAAATATTCCAATCTAACCAAATGGCAAACAATCGACTACAAATCTCCCAACCAAGAGTGCAAATCAATCGTGTCAAAATAGAGGAAATGTCAACAAATGACAAAATATTTTTTAATAAAATATTTCTGAATTGAAATAATTTTTTCAGTAATTTATATATAATTTTTTAGCTGTAATAGGTTTTATTACGCTAATTATCTATTTCACTAACTCAGAAATACAGACGAAAAATTATTTTTACTACTGGAAAAGTTATCATTGAATATAGTGTTAATTTCGAATAAATAATCAAATATTTATATGTAATAAAATTGTAAATAAAATATGTTATATAAAAATTTATACAGTATGTTAAAATGTATGTTCGAAATAGAAAGAATTCTCGACGCTTCTGGAAATATGTTTGAATAACATAATGAAGTGATATTGTTTTGTTACATAATGGAATTTAAATCGTTATTATTAAATTTAATTATGATGACAAATGAAAATTATTGTAATGTAATTTCATTTAAAACATGTATAAAAATATATTGCATATAGACTTTACCGTTGTGTATGTGCCGGTATTTAAACAATTTTAAAAATATTAATTTAAATAATTTTTCATTGATTATTGACAGTTTCAAATTTCGTTCAATATATATATATATATATATATATATATATATATATATATATATATATATATATATATATATATATATATATATATATATTCATTTCACGATATATTTCGACAGTTTTCCTGTCATCGAAAGGTAGGATATAATAACTATAGAAATTATAGATTTTTGAACAAATTATATCAAATATTTAGTAAAAACATTTTATTCTTTAAAAATTTTAATATATTATTTTTTAAATTTTGGCAATCAAATATAAAATTTTAAAATAATAATTTCCAACTTAGTTAAACAAAAATGTCTTAATATCTGTTGCGGATCCAAAAAACCCCAAGGAACCCAGAATTTCATCAAATAAATGCCAAAAATCAAACCTGTTGTTTTAACAAATCTGAGCTTAAATTTTCTCGAATTGTTTCAAGCTCCTCAATTGACTTTTGGCAACAAGAATGTTTTGTCAGTAAATCACTATAATCAATTTGTAATTTTTTAGATATTATCTCTTCTTTTCTGAAATTGCTACTGACAACATGAAGCTGGTTTTCTAGAAATAGCCATTTTTCATCAATATGGATTTTGCGAAAGAAATTGGTTAAAAACTTTAAATTTAATCTTTAAAGAAAAAAATAATTTATTTAATCAAAGACAAATTACTGCAAAATTAGAGGAGTAGAAAATCTTAATTTAATTAATGATAATAAAAGGAATGGGGTAGAATTATCTAGTGTTTCCTGTATGTTAATGATTGATAAAGTAATAAGAAAAAAATAACTGATATAACATATCGAGTAGCCAATAAAATACATAGAAAACTCAAATCTACAGAAAATCTAAGAGGGAAGTTTTTTTCAAATTTAGAATTAAATATGGCATCTCAAGGGAAAGTATTTCTGAACGATTTCAAATCTACAATTTTTGTTATTAAATCAACTTACTATGCCGAAATCGCTTTTCAACAGTCAAATTTTACCCCCCCCCTTACACTAAAAGAATATTTATCCTTTGTCAAATACAAATAAAAATTAAGAAATCAGATTTTTCTCAGGTTTACCTCACAATTTGTAAATTTGTATTTTTGTTTAATAAATATTTGTTGATTAATAATAATGTTTATTGGCATATAATGAAATTATTGTTTTCCAATGAAATTTATTAGAGTGAAATTGTTAAGATAAACAATATTATTATAATAATCTAAACATCTATGCCGCAAGTTTGAGACTACCGGTATTTATTATAGGATTATTATTTGATTACTAAATATCAAATCACAACAATTTTCAATGATGTCAAGAAAGTTATTATCACCATTCTCTTTCTGGACAATTTTCTAAAGCTGAAATCTTGATGCTCCAGATTTCTTATTTTGCATTTCGCCTTTCTAAGTGTAGATTCCAATACAACGGAATTCTAGGTTAAAAAAAATTGTCGCTATGATCGATGGAATTGTATGCCTTGTTACCTTTTATATTTATGCTACCTGACTGACTTTTGTTATTTATTATTAGTAGAAATTTATTCACATTTAAAATACGAGTGAAATTTAGAAATCACTGTAAGCTGGTTAGAAATTTCTGTATTGATAACAAAATAAAATAAAAAATTCATAAGATAACAATTCAATTGAGCATTGTCATAAAAAATCATTCATTGAGCAGGGTAGCGCCGGTAAATATATACAATTAATATCAGAGCTGAAACATTTCGAAACAGTTAAAATCAAGCACAATATGTTACATATTTGAAATTATACATAAACAAAATTTATAATAATTTCTGATAACAGTAATTGTTTATGAAAAATAGAAAATGTTTCAATATTTGACATTTATTCGATAATAAAAACAAAGAAATGAAAGACATTTATTTATGCAGTAGATGCGATTGCAGACAAATGCCAGTAATAATGCTATTGTCAAGGAATTTTTTAACAAACATTTTTATTACAATTTTCTTGTTTTATTGCATTTCAGTGTGAGAATGTGAACTATGTCCTTTATTTATGTCCTCTGGGTTTCGAGATAAATTCCATTTGGCATCATAACCACTTTTACTAATTTTGAACATAAAAAATTGATCTGATGAAAATTGTGAAAAGAAAAAAAGGTTAAATGATACAAGTCTTTAAATTTGTGAAGAAAAATTGTGACCACCCCCTGAATCCCTTTGGTTACCAATGAAGAATTTCAAGTTTCCAACCATATTTAAAATAAGGCTCATTTTCTGTGTTTTGGGAAGTGTTTCTCTGGGCAGGAGAACGGAAATGAAAATGGAGATTATTATATAAGATTGTTACCCAATTATTAATTAATAATAATGGTCTCATAAAATAGTAATAACATATATGTATCAAAAAAAATAATATTAATAAATAAATCGATTTCTAAATTAGTATTACATTAATAGATAGATTAAAAATTATGAAAATTAATATAATTAATACATCATAAATTGAAAAATGATAAAAAAATTAAAACAAAGTGATTAATTAATAATAGATAATTGTTTCTATTAAATGTAATTTTTAATTGAATTTACCTAGGTCCTTTTTATCTATAATTAGTTTATCCAGCATGTCTTTACTGATTTCATTCTCTTTATTAATGGATTGCAATTTATCTTCATTGATAATATTGGAATTGAGAACGTTATCCGACTTTTTGTTCTCTTTATTTGTATTTTGGCATCGGATATATGAGAATCCTAAGGAATTCAGAATTATTATTATTACTACTACCAATATCATTCAATGGAGGAAACCTGAAAATTGGATATTTTCACCGATAAACGTTGTCGATTTCAATCCTTGGTTGCTTTGATTCAAAAAATTCTTGTCAACGTCGTCTTCTCCGAAATCAAAATATGACGTATCTAAATCGTTTTCTAGTACCGGAACGAATGGAGGAGTGTTATCTTGAATAGTGTCCCAGGTCCATTCTCGAGAACTGTTGTTGAAAAATACGTGTGCTTTAATATCACTGGCATCTTTAGTTTGACCAAGACGAACTGAGCGATCACATATCAATTCTGAACATTAAAGGAGATTCAGGAATCGAATTATCAAGTAGCGACACGAACTTTTCATAAAATCTAAAGCCATCATTGATACTTCGTCGTCTGGTGGAAAAGAAAGACTTTGTTCATGTGTCATGATTTTGCCATATGTATTAATAAGATTATCTGAATAGAACGGCGGTTCACCGTAAAATATCTCATACAACATGACTCCTAACGCCCACCAATCGACTTCTTTTCCATATTTTGTGTTATCACTCTGTGACAAAAGTACTTCTGGACTAATGTAATCAGGCGTACCGATAGCTCGATTGCAATTAACATATTTTGTGACTGGATCCATTTTTACACAGGAACCAAAGTCTGCTAACTTTATGTGACCTTTAACGTCAATAAGGAGATTATCTGGCTTTATGTCTCGATGAACAAAACCGAAATTATGAAGCCCATTGATTGCTAAGACAATTTCTGCAGCATAAAAACACACATCTTTCTCCAGGAGAACTTCAACTTTACTCATCCAATTGACTAAATTGCCACCGGGTAAATAATCCATTACCATATACAACCTTTTCGGATCCTATAGAATATGATGTTTAAGAAAAACAATTCTTAATGTCATTAAAAATAATTTTTTAAATGGTTCAATTATTGCTGAAGTCTAAATTATATTCATAATAAATTTCCTATTGAATTCATAATCCTCCTACAGAAATAAATCAGACTAATTTAATTTTACAATTTCAAACGCTAACAAATCCTGGAATTCTATGATTTTGTGATTAAGATTATGAGAACTTAAATGAAGATTTATCTCATTATGATTTTAAATAGAAAAACCTATATAGAAGAAGAAATTTTTTTGATTTTCATTTCTGATTTCATTTCATTTTCAATTGACATTATATTTATTAAAAAATTGATTCTGAATCAGTAAAGACATTATTGATGTTTTTTGATATTCTCAAATTTTCGGCACAGCTTTTCAACTGATTTATATAACAATAGCAATATAACACGTCAAAAACAAAGAAATTTGTCTTTACCTTTTGAAATTTTTAGTCTCCCTATTTAATGCTTAAAATGCTTTAAAAGGTAACTAAGTCAATAGTTGAACATTTCATCAATATTTCAGTAAAAGATAACAAAAATTAAAAACTGCTATTTTAAATTTTTTATGCTTTTTCACAAATTTTAAATTTTACAAACAATAAGAAAAACGACATTATAAACAATTGACATGCTTATTAATATTTTTATCGGTTTCACATATTTTTGCATATCATTGTTCTCCAACATTAATATTGTCTAAAAGAAATATATAGAAATCACATCCATCGATAAGCATATTAATGATTGTCTAGGACAGCCATGGCCAACCGGTGGCCCGCGAAGAGTTTTGATGTGGCCCGGACACAATTTTAAACATCAAATCAATAATTGTCTTTTTTAGAATTCATATTCGAATTAAGCATGTTTTTAATTTTAAAAATTGATTCTAAGTTTACTTGAATCGTAAAAACGAGTTATATTTATTTAAATGAATTTATTGTGGCCCGTGATAGTATTTTTCCGAAAATTTGGCCCTTCGATTGATTTGGGTTGGCCACCACTGGTCTAGGATAAATATTTCTTTTAGAAATAATTTTAAACAATGTTTACTATCTGTTTTATTCATTTTACATAATAATATAAACAATAATTTTTATATATTAAAATGAATCTTCTCAAAATTAAATGAATATCCTGCTATAAATTTGCTTTGCCAAATTGATACTTTTTTAGGTGCTTTGGGATATAAAACGGTCGGGAACCTCAGTAGATAAAATGATTGAATTAGTTGATTCATTTAATTAATTATTGTATTTTAATATTTGATTTCGTTTTTTGTATATCTAATCAATTGTAAATTAAATGCACTTACATTGCTTTCGAATGGTTAGAATAAACACTATGTTACTTCGACATGAAAATAATGGTTTTGGCTTAGAAATTCCGAAAATTGAGAATTTTTTTTGTTTCAGGCATATAGATTTAGATTTTCATAAATTTTTCACATTTTATTCTTTTTATAAAACTTTTTATATTCTGTTTTTCTTTAATTTATTTTTTTTAGAATTTTTCATCTTTCTTATTTAATTTAATAATTTTCTTGATATTTAAAAAAAATTTACCTCAAGTATTGTGCATTTGTCTATGAAAATGATTTCTTTTAATTGTTTATATTAGTTTCCATATCATTCAGATTTTCACTTTTCATTAAATTTGGTTACTTTTTTAAAATTTTTCTTAATTTCAATTTTCTTAAGTTTCAATTCATTTTTAGAATTTTAGAATTCTTTTAGAAGCTTTTTCAATATTTTGGATAATAGTTTTTCTTTTTTCATTTCTTAACAAATAACTTATGAATAATTGATTTTTTTATTTCACATTTATCGTTTTATCAGTAATATATTTTCTACTTCAAATTGTCTCCTCGTCATTACTTCTTTTCTGTTTCTTATTTTGTTTCTATTTCGTTGTATAATCTTTCCAAAAAAAGGATGTGTCATAAGTTTTTTTTAAATATAGAAAATATTAATCGATAGCATAGAAAGAAATGAAAATAAACAAATACAATATTTTATAATTAATAGAAAAAAGAATATTTTTTTCAATGTATACCGATTTTGTGACTAGTGTAAGGAAATTGGTATGAAAAAAAGTTAAACTCCATAAGAGACGAAATGGTTTAAGTGCTAATTATTGATTAAATAAGATTATTAAATTATTTATTATCCCATGATAGATTTTTATATAAGAAATCAACTTAAATAAAAACCAATAAAAGAACCTGAAATGCATAATGCAATTTGACAATCCATCTACTATCTATTTTCATCATTATGTCACGCTCCTCTTGCCAAAATAAAGTCCCCTCGCAAGTCACAACTTGTGATTTGTTTAGGATTTTCAATGCAAACAAATCACCAGTTTGTTTATGCCTAACTAACTGCACTTGCCCAAATGCGCCTTGACCGATGATTTTCAACAGATTGAAATCAGAGTATTTCATACGGAAATCAATCAATTTCTCATAAATTCTTTTATGCCTAAATTTAATAAAAAAATAAAATGTTTGCCAATTCGGAATTGAATTAATCGAATCATTTTACAGATCAGTTCATTTCGATGTCTGATCAAGTAAATACTTATTCTAATGAAAATATTTTATCAATCGAAACGTAATTGGAATCCATAACAAAACTCGTAAATTTAATTTTAAAACACATCAACAATTACTTGAAATTTCACAAATAATTTGCATTTTTTAAATAATTAATTTTCTCAAATCTTACAAATTGTCTCATTGATAATTTAATTATCGATTTTTTTTAATTGATTGTGATTTAATAAATAATCAAAATTGGATCAATTTACGAGCAGAATCAATTGTGAAGTGCTTTAAATTTATTAGAATCGAATTCAGCACTTTCCAAACCCGGGGAGAATGTGAAAAAAGTTTAATCTAGGTTGCAGATAGTATAAAATATATACAGTAGAACCTCGATTATCCGGATTGTTTTTTCAACAATGTCTCATTCGGCATAATGTCGTATACTTTATAGTATATTTTGCGGTATAATAAAACATAGTCCCACCTATTTATAACGATTTCTGTTAAATTCCGTCATTTCAGCAGTACTGATCTAAATGGATATTCAGTGGGAATCCAAATTTCAATATGTGCTGAATGTGATGAAAATGATGTAACTGAATGGTTAAATTGTAATGCAAACGATCCTGGGTTTCAAATTTTAAATGGTGATTAAATAATGAAAGAAATAGCAGCCTCAGATGAATAAGATCGAGAAGCTGATGGAGACGAGATCTGCGACGCACACATTCTGAAGCTTTTCGATGTTTAGACATCGCCATGAAGTGGTTTTAGTACCTAGAGTAGTGTAACACAGAACAACTTATCTGCCTTAAGTATTCACAATTTAGTAGCTTCAAAAAGAACAGCTAGTTTTAAGGCAAAAATAAATATTTGAATTTATTAATAAAAAATAATTTAATATTGAAACAATATGTATATCGAGACAAAATTATAAAATTTCATATTAAATGTACGTCTTTTATTGTCAATTATGGACTTTTCGATTATCCGGATTATTCCTTATCTGAACTATCCCCATCCCCAAATTGGTTCCGATAATCGAGGTTCTACTGTATTATTGTATGAAAAAGTAAATCCCAAATATTTATTTTTTAATTAATTTTTAATTTTCTCAGGTAGCCAGTATTTTCATGAGAATCTCATATATCCCTTGAATGCTAGAATATTTAGTTCTTCACTTGTGTATGAGATCTGGAGTCAAGATAATTTTATGATCCGTATTGACTTGAAATTCTATTTATTCTCGGGTAGTCTGAAACTATGTACTTCAAGTTGAAAACAGGAACAAAATTGAATATGTAGCAATTAAATTTTGTCCTAGAGGAAAAATGAGAAGCAACAGAATCAGTTTAAAGACTTGTTTAAATATCAAATAGTCTTGTTCTTAAATTTAAAAAATAAACTGTATTTTTTACTAATAGAAAAAATATATTTATTAAAATTGTAATTTTCTATATAGATGGCAAAGCAGATAGTCCGCGGGGAACTTCAATAAAAATATTTATACAGCTACATTACCGTAAAAATCTGTAAACATATGCCTTTGAAACGAGCGAATATTACCGGCTGGTTCTACACAAATGAACCAATATATGTATTTTGAAGGTTAACATAAAATATGTATAAACGTGAGTCGTCACGAATATTTGTGAGGTAAGTGTAAATTACATACAAGCTTATGTCGTCATGTTGGGAATCAAATTCTTTAGAAACACAAAATATTTTAAATTTCAATTTTAAAGGTAATCTAATAATGTTATGCGCAATATTTTAAGTAAAATCACACCTTTCCCAATTAGCACAGGAAAACTAGTTGAATATATTCTGTCACAGATTTTATAGAAAATTTATGTTTATTTATTGTTATTACCGTGTTCATAAATATTATTATTATTCTATTTAAAAGTATCTATCTACATAAATAGTTTAATTGACTAAATGTAATTATAACTATAAAATGGTTTCAGAAAATTTTCACAAAATTATTATAAATAGCAATTAAAATATTTCTCTTAATGAAATGTATTGTAGAACTGTAAATAAACAGTCAATTGTAAATAAATAGTTCTAAGTTACTACTTTTTTTGTTATAGTTTTTCATTTACGATAGTCACCATAAAACCTTCTTTTCGTTTTAAAATTAAGTATGTTTTTATAGTTTAAAAATATATGCAAATCAGTCGGCTCACTTTTAGATAACTAATATTTCGCACTTTCATGACAACAGCATATCAACATCAATCATTTGTAAGTAGACAGAAGACAATGATATTTTCACATAATTTATTAATTGTTGAGAAAATGTGGGAGAGACTGATAAAAAAGCGAAATAGATGACATTTTTGCAGTAAGGTTTAAATGGATTAAATTGGAACTTTAAATTAATATTTTTAGATAAATCCAAAACGGATTGATTAATAATATTTTGGGCTATCTAAACTTATCGAATCGCATTTAGTAAGACTAAATCATTGGCACTTTTGACTTATTTTGAAAATTTGGCTTTGAAGGATATGTAATTATTTTTGGTTCAGAATTATAGTCTTAAATGGTCATTTCGAAAGACAAGTAAAAAAGAAATGGCATACTCATTATAAGCCACATTAAAACTAGTAATATATAAAATGAGGATTCAAAAATTAAATTTAGCATCCAAATAGAAAATGATGGAGATTTAAATGTATTTTAGATGCATTTCAAACTGTGATGTTTTTATTAGCATGAAGTGATAGGAATTATATACTTAATTATATATTTAATCTCGTTATATTAATTTCCAGATGAACTTGCGGAGCCTGCCAACTAATGAGGAGGAAGCTGAGGAATTTTTTCAAGATCGTGGTCTACTACCAAAAGAATTAAGATGCAAGAACGCACATTCCATAAAGCTGTACTTTGGCAAATAAATCTTCTGGATGTGTTATGTCAGAGTCTGTTATCAGAGGATAAATATTCGCAGCGGCAATTGGATCGCTCGATCTCGTCCTGCATCAAGGAAAGCTGTGTAAGAGAGTTCGGGATCAATAATGATACAACAGATTGGAGTAACTATCTGAGGCAAACCTGTGTTGAAATTCTAATGGTGAAGGATCAATGGTAAATTGGTGGCGAAGGGATGATAGTGGAAATTGATGAATCCCTTTTCACCAAGCGGAAGAACAATCTCGGTCGGGTGCTACCTCAACAATCGGTCTTTGGTGGTATATGCCGAGAAATCAAGGAATGCTTTCTCATCGAAGTTCTCCTACACTGCTGACTGCAATCAATGTAGAACATTTTCCGAAGGGACTATCAGACACCCGGAAGCATATAAGACAGAAGCACTAGGGCAGGATTAGATTTGAGCGCATCAAGGTCAACCATCGATATAATTGTGAATCCAGAGACAGGAGCACATACGCAGACCGAGGAAAGGATGTGGGTATCAGCAACGTGGGTGAGTTCATGTGGATAATCAGTATTGGCGATGAGAATCCATTCGATGCTTTGTTATTGCTTAAATTGGTTTTAAAAGATTTCTATAATTGAAACTGTTCATTTTTTGATGAGATAGAGATAACCGGAAAGTAGCAATTTGCAACACATTAACACGAATTACGACGCGATAAATGTAACTGAATGTAGTAAATCTGTGTAGGAGTGATTGGTTCATAAAGATTAGTTACTCTCATTCCCTTTTCCCATTACTTACTGTGGGAAAGTTCCATTCAACATTCGATCAAATATTAAATCTCATCAAAATATTTTATCATGAGTAAAAAATATGAAATAAACGTGGAAAGTTTTTGAATGAAAAATAATAAAAATAAATTTTAACATTCATTTGGCAACAAAATGACAAAATAAATTTAGAATTTAAATTTAAATTTAATAATAAATTAAAATATTGTTTTTTTATTTATAAATAAATTTCCAAATATTTGGTGCATCCATTCGACGTGAATCAATAAAATCATTCGTGTTATCACTATATAGCCAAAGGCGAGGAATAAATCTGTGCAGTTTATATCAATTTCCACATACACCAGAAATAACATGAAATATACTTGAGGATAAAATATTATGCACATTACCAAACACACACACAAACCAATTTCTGTAGTTTTTATTTTCTCTTTGAATAATTTTATTAAAATGGATAAATACTTTAAATTAAATATTATTAAAAATAATAATAAATTATAATAAAATAACACAAAAATAGATTTAATTTTAAATTAATTTTTTAATGACATTTAAAATTACAAAAAAAAATTTAAATAACTCACTGCTTGTAAAAATTAATAAAATATTTATTCGTTGGAAGATTCGAAACTGATTTACAATCAAGAAACAAATTTTGAAACGAATCAAAAATTAAATCCAGTGAAATATTTTCTTTGTCGTCAGAGACTAGGTTTTGAAAATTACTCTCCAATAATACATAATTATTCAGCTTGTCCATCTTGTCAAATCTGAAATAAAAATTTCTATGTCAATCAATTTTGTATAATTTATTATGAGATCATGATAAAAAATTGGTTTACAATTAAATTCAG
Organism: Schmidtea polychroa; assembly: GCA_959609185.1. Classification (NCBI taxonomy): domain Eukaryota; kingdom Metazoa; phylum Platyhelminthes; order Tricladida; family Dugesiidae; genus Schmidtea; species Schmidtea polychroa. The sequence continues at coordinate 181,829 of CAUHTR010007350.1, forward strand.
TAAAAATAAATGAATATAAAAAAAGGTTTTGAATTTATCAATTAATATTAAATTTAATTGATAAAAATAAAATGCAAATACTTGATTTTATAATGCAAAGTTAATATACATATAAAAATTGATTTTTACAATTTAATTTAATTTTAGAATTTTAACTTAATTTCAATATACAAACAAATTAAAGAATGAACTAATAAATTAAATGAGTTTTATTAAATTATTAAAGAACATAATTATTTTTGATTATAATTGCATATATTTAATATAATTTAATATTCATCATTTAACAGAAAAATAGAAAATTGTTAAAATTTACGAATTAAATTTATATGTAAATTTCTACTTATATTATATGGAAAAGAAACTGTATCTGAGATCAAAATATATTTAAATTAGAAAGTTATGGAAAATGTAATTCAGTTAGATTTACTTGAAAAATTAATATAATATTTGTAATTTTATTGAAAAGTTCAGGCTCTTGAAAATTGAAGGTTACATTATAAAGGATGTATGGCTTTATTTGTTTGGCCTGAATAGGATGCATTTAATATTTGTTTTATTTTATAGTTGACTCTTAGTGTATGAGCAAAACTGTTGCGTTCGAATTTTCTATTCTAGTTCCTTGACGACCGTTATAGTCATATAAGTCATCTTTGTAACTTTTCGAAATATGCTCACATCTAAATGGTTAATTGTACAATATTCCATTCCACTTCGGTTAACATTAATATAGTTCTTTACTGTTTTATTCTTGATAATTTTCACTTCATATCCACATCTTTAAAATACTAAATTCCCTGGCTTCTTACATTGCTGACCGAATGAACACAATCTGCTTGTCTATTAAATAAAATTTTTGTAGCGTTCTATCCTTTTTAAATACTTAAAATCTACTTTGAACTATTTATCCAGCATATTCTTTTATTTTGCGGTTTTTATTACTAATACTTGATAACTCTATTTTCAAAAAATTACTTATGAATATTTTCACTTTTGGATTTAATTTATATCTACAAGGAGAAATTTAGGCTATACAAAACTTTGGGAAGCCAAGTTGCGTAAGGAAACTTCGAAGCTTTCTAGGCATTTGTAATTATTATAGAAGATTCATCAGTGAGTATGCAAAGAAATCAAGGATGTTAGAACAATTATGCAGCGGTCCGAGTAACAAAAAACTGGAATGGACTGAAGGAGCGAATTACGTATTCGAGGGAATGAAGTTAGCACTCACTACGGCACCGATTCTATGCTTTCCGGATCTGAGAAAGGAGTTCATTTTAGATACTGATGCCAGTTTTGATACCATTGGAGCAGTGCTTTCGCAAAGAGATAAAGATGGAAAGGAAAGGTAATTGCGTATGGATCACACGCGATGACGAGCCATGAAAAAGGATATTGCATTACAAGAAAGGAACTATTGTCGGTATACTATTTTTGTATTCATTTTAAGCACTTTATCTACGGAAGAAGATTCACGCTAAGGACAGACCACAAGGCGATCACGTTTATGATGACAAACAAGAAGCCAATTACTTCACAATTCTAAACCTGGATCAATTATTTGAGCAGTTTGGATATAATCGTTGAATATAGAAAGGGTGTTAATCACCAAAATGCAGACATGGTGTCCAGAACTAAATGTGAAACGTGTGTTCAATGTCAAATGGCTCATGAAGAAGCTAAGAAAGGAAAGATAAAAACTAGATTACTAGACTCGATCAGAGAAGAAGGTAGAAGCACCAATCAACAAATAAATTTGGAAGAAGAATTACGAAAGAAAACGATGATACCTGAAAACGAGATACAAGAAACCATAAAGGAAATACATAGACTATTGTGTCATGCTGAAGTCGAGAAGATAGCTGATTATATGAAAGATAGATATATTGGGAAAAACTTGTGGAGTCAGATTCAGGAAACTATTCGAAGTTGTGAGACTTGTCAAAAAACCAAGGCTATAACAATGACAACGAAGGAACCAGTAAAAAAATTAGAATCAACCGAAATTTTCGAAATTATATTTGTGGATATATGTGGACCAATGCAAGAAACAAAAGGACGTAAGAAGTATATATTGGGTATAATAGACCAGTATAGTAAGTATCAAGTCCTGACAGCTATAACAAGACAAGACGAAGAAACAATAAAAAACGATTTTAGAAAAATGGATTTTAAGATTCGGGTGCCCAAAGGAGATAAAAGTTGATTGTGGGAAGGCGTTTGAATCAGGAATGTTGAGAGAATTCACAAAGAAACTTGATATTAAGTTATGTTTTTCGAGTCCATACCATCACCAAACAAATGGACAGATAGAAATGCAATTCAGGACAATACGAGAGCTGATAAATGCTACTTTACGAGACAGAAGGAAGACGGATTGGGCAGAGATACTGCCAGAAGTCGAATTTACATTAAATACAACCAAACAAAAAACGACAGGAATAAGCCCGGCAGAGATAGTTTTTGGAAAAAAAGATTAGCAGGGAGAAATGGTACGGGTCAAAAGAAAAACAGGTAAAGGAAGAACAAGAAGAACAAACAAGGAGGAAATTTGACGTAGGAGATGATGTGTTAGTAAAATTAGAAACACGCAACAAAAGCCAGGACAGATATGAGGGACCATATAAAGTAATCGAGAAAGTGCATGACAGACGATATATCTTAAGAAACGAGAATGGTAAAAAGATTGAAAGAAACGTGGAAAAACTTAAAAAATTTCTTAAGGAGGGGGATATGAGGAAGTTAAAAGATTCTTAAAGATTAATAAGAAATTTGGTAAAAATTTTAAAAATATTTTTATTGAAAAATATTTTAAAAAGAAATTTATCAAAGAAATATTTTAAGAAAATCTGAAATTTATTTAAATAACAAAAATAAGAACAGACAAGTTTTTTGAAATATCTTTTATTAAATAAAATTTTATGGAATTATTTAGTGATTTAAAAACGGATGAGAATCCTAATAAAAATAATTAAATTGAATTTCAGATCACCAAGCTTTTTTAGATTTGTGACTACGACTGCAAGTTCATTTTAACCTTCTAATCAGTAATTTTGCTTTCTTGATTCCTCCATATTAGTATTTGAAAAATATTAGAGTCATATAAGCAAATGAAAAAAACCAACAAATTTTTATATAGAAATATCAATTATTACAAATAAAACATTGTAATAATGAGTTGTCAAAAATTCAAAGATTTAAATAACTAACATAGCTTAAGTCCTTAACTGAAATATGCACATAATTGGGTTTTTTCTCGGAATTATTTTTAGATTTGTTGCTTCTATTTATAACAAATTTTAGTCATAATGCGCTGAAATAATATTATTTAATTATTTGTCGTTGATAATTCTCGTGCTAATATTTCATGCATATTCTTGGAAAATCGAAATTTGCCGAGTTTTAGTTCATCAATATGAACAGTGTATCCATGTGCAACACCAAATCTTAATTAATAATTCTTCGACATCAATTAATGCAAAATTAAAGCCAACAACAATGCTGACTTTACTTTTATTTAATCAAATTTATCGTTATTCATATGAATGCTCAAGACGTTTGAACTTGAACTCATACTCAGTATCACCAAAAAGTATAGAGATTAAAATGAACAAAATGCAACAACTTAGCAAATAAAACAATGCATTGTAAAGTGCACATTCTAAAAAACAAAAATAAATTTGCCTTTCTGAAAATTTTATGAAAATAAATTACAATAAACAACGTAAAATAGAAAAAATAGATAAATATTTGAGGAAATTACGTAATTGCCATTACGGAATAGCCATCGACATTTTCCCTCATTTGTATAATGTTTTTTTATGCTTTAGAACTTCGAATTTGCTTGCATTGAAAGTATTTTAAACTATAATATAAGCTTCTTTACTGTGTTCCTTTGATTGGAATAAAACCACGTCCCTTTCAACTTTCAGTATTGGGCTGACTTTCCTGTAAAGCCATTACTGTGTCTACCTTAACTCTATGCAGAACTTTAGGAAATCTTGGTATAATGCTTACTCTAGAGATGACATGGAAAGAAAAGGGTTATCAAAGAAATCATTACATTATTCATTTTGATAACATCCTTTTGTGTGGCTCCCACAATTCGCAAGAATTGCTTGTGTGAATAAGAAACCCGTTTCTTGAAACAAACTAACCAATGAAAATTATTTTTAGAGAAAAGTAGTCTTTGCGTAAAACTTTTTATCATCTTATTTCTCACGATGACATTTAATTTAGCATGAATTCAAGAAGCCCATTTGGGATGAGTTATTTCTCAAAATATTTCCATAATGAGAATTTTTAACCAGTTATTGTAATATATTCTAGTCCATTTTGATTTCATGATTTTCAAAGAAATTACTCAAATCAGATTTTTCAAATTTCGAAATGAAAATTGAATTTTGACAATTCATTTTGACGAGCATGAGACTTCCTTGTTACTCCAATTTTAAAAATTTTGAAAATAATAGTGAAACGATTTATTGATTTGAAATTTTGATGACAAAGATTGAAAGCAGATTGAATGCATATAGTACAATAAAGGAAATTGAAGTTTGACCCACCATATTTGTTTAGATCTGAGTATAGTGACTAAGAGGGGAGTATTAGTGTGACCAGTAGACAAAACCAAGCAGTTTCGCTACCACAGTCTGTTCTATCATCACCCACCTGCTAATGAGGACGGCAATGAAAAAGAGTTCTCGGGCCCTTATTAAGTAAAAACGTATGCACAGAAGGATGCGTACGGGAACAATAAGTCTTAAATCAACAATCGTTTTAGCATCTAAGATTGATTAACATTCATTTCCTAGTCAAAATAATATTTCTGTCGGCAAGCTACCATTTGGTACCAACAATAGTAATTCACCAATATATCCCTTTGTATTGATTCATTTTGCGTAGCATCTTTTTTGCCCATCAATTTTCAGTTTGCTTCCATTGAATTGCGTTTCTATTTGTAATTTTGAGTTATCTAATAATTTTCATTAATTTCAGTGAAATATTGTTAGAAATTATTGTTAAAAATACTAATATTTTAGAGTGAAATATAAATATCATTGATAAGGAAACTACTTGAAAATGCAGCTTCAATTTGCATAGCGATGTAGAAAGTGAGGTGTTCACTAATTGAGTTCCAGTTTGAACAGAACGTGAACACACGATAGATTAATAAAGTTTACAAATGTTAAATTAAGAATGATTTATTTTTCTTAGCTCGTTTTCACACTAACAGTATTAAGAGTAGTTTTTAAGTAAATGCATTTAAAGTTGTAGAAATATTTTGAATTATTAATATTGAATAAGACATTTCTTGCAAGTTGAAATAACTCCACAAATTCTTAATAAGTTATATGAAAGGACGTTTCATGGGTATGTATACCCATGAAACGTCCTTTCATATAGTTATGGAAAGTTGTTTGTTTTAATAATATTGTATTTAGTGTTTTTTTGGAAAATATAGTTTAACTGCATTTATTATTGATTTTATGAATTTAGAAGTTGAAGACATCATAACTCATATAACTTATTAAGAATTTGCACAGTTATTTCAACTTACAAGAAATGTATTATACAATATTAATAATTCAAATTATTTCTACTCTATATATATATATATATATATATATATATATATATATATATATATATATATATATATATATATATATATATATATATATATATATATATATATATATATATATATATATATATATATATATATATATAATATAAAGTACCTTAAGAATTTTCACAAACATTTTTTATTTAAGAACATTTCAATTTGTTTAATACAACCAATTTATTTATTTAAAAACTTTATTATTTTTAAATTGTAAATTCCATATTTTTTCAAATATTGGAAAAATGAATTCGAATGGATTTCAACAATCTGCATACAATAAATATTCAAATAACAGTAATCCCTCAGATGTCGATATTGGTAGTGATGTTATCAAAGCTGGAAATTTATTCATGAGCGATCCTAAAAAGTAATAAAATTTTACAATTTATTTTTTAAATTGATTTTCAGGCATGAAGATTTAAAAGTATTACTTGAAAGTAATAAAGATTCAGCAAAACTTGATGCAATGAAACGGATAATTACAGTAAATTTTTGTAAAATATTCTTTAAGCTATTGGAGTTTTAGATGGTAGCTAAAGGAAAAGATTGCGCAGATTTATTTCCATCTGTTGTCAAAAATGTAGTTTCTAAAAACGCTGAAGTAAATCTATAATTTTCTTTACATGATTTAATTATTTAGGTGAAAAAACTGGTCTATGCATATTTAACTCGTTACGCTGAAGAGAAACAGGATCTCGCTCTTTTATCTATATCAACATTTCAAAGAGCTCTTAAAGTATTATGTAACAATTAATAAAAAATTAAATTGATATTATAGGATCCAAATCAATTGATTCGTGGATCAGCTCTTCGAGTTTTGTCATCTATTCGGGTGCCAATGATTGTTCCGATTATGATGTTAGCAATCAGAGAATCAGTTAATGACATGTCACCATATGTTAGGAAAATTGCAGCACATGCTATTCCAAAAATGTACAGGTAAATCATTTTATAAAATATTTCAAATTCTGTTCTTAAATTTACTTAATTAATTCTATTTTCCATTTGATTGGATGATTTAAAATTTGTTTTATTTTATTAAGTAGTTTATTTATAAGTGTTTAAATATCATTGATCTCTTATGTTTGTGCTGGTATATCCCTGATCCCCGCTATTGGTGCTGATATTTCATTGATCCCCTCAATTGGTGCTGGTATATCCCTGATCCCCTCTATTGGTGCTGATATATCATTGATCCCTTCTGTTGGTGCTGATATATCATTGATCCCCCCTATTGGTGCTGATATATCATTGATCCCCCCTATTGGTGCTGATATATCATTGATCCCCTCTATTGGTGCTGATATATCATTGATCCCCTCTATTGGTGCTGATATATCATTGATCCCCTCTGTTGGTGCTGATATATCATTGATCCCCTCTATTGGTGCTGATATATCATTGATCCCCCCTATTGGTGCTGATATATCATTGATCCCCCTATTGGTGCTGATATATCATTGATCCCCTCTATTGGTGCTGATATATCATTGATCCCTTCTGTTGGTGCTGATATATCATTGATCCCTTCTGTTGGTGCTGATATATCATTGATTCCCCCTATTGGTGCTGATATATCATTGATCCCCCCTATTGGTGCTGATATATCATTGATCCCCCCTATTGGTGCTGATATATCATTGATCCCCTCTATTGGTGCTGATATATCATTGATCCCTTCTATTGGTGCTGATATATCATTGATCCCCTCTGTTGGTGCTGATATATCATTGATCCCCTCTGTTGGTGCTGATATATCATTGATCCCTTCTGTTGGTGCTGATATATCATTGATCCCCCCTATTGGTGCTGATATATCATTGATCCCCCCTATTGGTGCTGATATATCATTGATCCCCTCTATTGGTGCTGATATATCATTGATCCCTTCTATTGGTGCTGATATATCATTGATTCCCCCTATTGGTGCTGATATATCATTGATCCCCTCTGTTGGTGCTGATATATCATTGATCCCCTCTATTGGTGCTGATATATCATTGATCCCTTCTGTTGGTGCTGATATATCATTGATCCCTTCTGTTGGTGCTGATATATCATTGATTCCCCCTATTGGTGCTGATATATCATTGATTCCCCCTATTGGTGCTGATATATCATTGATCCCCCCTATTGGTGCTGATATATCATTGATCCCCTCTATTGGTGCTGATATATCATTGATCCCTTCTATTGGTGCTGATATATCATTGATCCCCTCTGTTGGTGCTGATATATCATTGATCCCCTCTGTTGGTGCTGATATATCATTGATCCCCTCTGTTGGTGCTGATATATCATTGATCCCTTCTGTTGGTGCTGATATATCATTGATCCCTTCTGTTGGTGCTGATATATCATTGATCCCTTCTGTTGGTGCTGATATATCATTGATCCCTTCTGTTGGTGCTGATATATCATTGATTCCCCCTATTGGTGCTGATATATCATTGATTCCCCCTATTGGTGCTGATATATCATTGATCCCCCCTATTGGTGCTGATATATCATTGATCCCCTCTATTGGTGCTGATATATCATTGATCCCCTCTATTGGTGCTGATATATCATTGATCCCTTCTATTGGTGCTGATATATCATTGATCCCCTCTGTGGTGCTGATATATCATTGATCCCCTCTGTTGGTGCTGATATATCATTGATCCCCTCTGTTGGTGCTGATATATCATTGATCCCCCCTATTGGTGCTGATATATCATTGATCCCCCCTATTGGTGCTGATATATCATTGATCCCCTCTGTTGGTGCTGATATATCATTGATCCCCTCTATTGGTGCTGATATATCATTGATCCCCTCTATTGGTGCTGATATATCATTGATCCCTTCTGTTGGTGCTGATATATCATTGATCCCTTCTGTTGGTGCTGATATATCATTGATTCCCCCTATTGGTGCTGATATATCATTGATTCCCCCTATTGGTGCTGATATATCATTGATCCCCCCTATTGGTGCTGATATATCATTGATCCCCTCTATTGGTGCTGATATATCATTGATCCCTTCTATTGGTGCTGATATATCATTGATCCCCTCTGTTGGTGCTGATATATCATTGATCCCCTCTGTTGGTGCTGATATATCATTGATCCCCTCTGTTGGTGCTGATATATCATTGATCCCTTCTGTTGGTGCTGATATATCATTGATCCCCCCTATTGGTGCTGATATATCATTGATCCCCCCTATTGGTGCTGATATATCATTGATCCCCTCTATTGGTGCTGATATATCATTGATCCCTTCTATTGGTGCTGATATATCATTGATCCCCTCTGTTGGTGCTGATATATCATTGATCCCCTCTATTGGTGCTGATATATCATTGATCCCCTCTATTGGTGCTGATATATCATTGATCCCTTCTGTTGGTGCTGATATATCATTGATCCCCTCTGTTGGTGCTGATATATCATTGATCCCTTCTGTTGGTGCTGATATATCATTGATCCCTTCTGTTGGTGCTGATATATCATTGATCCCCTCTATTGGTGCTGATATATCATTGATCCCCTCTATTGGTGCTGATATATCATTGATCCCTTCTGTTGGTGCTGATATATCATTGATCCCTTCTGTTGGTGCTGATATATCATTGATCCCCTCTGTTGGTGCTGATATATCATTGATCCCTTCTGTTGGTGCTGATATATCATTGATCCCTTCTGTTGGTGCTGATATATCATTGATCCCCCCTATTGGTGCTGATATATCATTGATCCCTTCTGTTGGTGCTGATATATCATTGATCCCTTCTGTTGGTGCTGATATATCATTGATCCCCCCTATTGGTGCTGATATATCATTGATCCCCCCTATTGGTGCTGATATATCATTGATCCCCCCTATTGGTGCTGATATATCATTGATCCCCTCTATTGGTGCTGATATATCATTGATCCCCTCTATTGGTGCTGATATATCATTGATCCCTTCTGTTGGTGCTGATATATCATTGATCCCCTCTATTGGTGCTGATATATCATTGATCCCCTCTGTTGGTGCTGATATATCATTGATCCCCTCAATTGGTGCTGATATATCATTGATCCCCTCTATTGGTGCTGATATATCATTGATCCCTTCTGTTGGTGCTGATATATCATTGATCCCTTCTGTTGGTGCTGATATATCATTGATCCCCTCTATTGGTGCTGATATATCATTGATCCCTTCTGTTGGTGCTGATATATCATTGATCCCCTCTATTGGTGCTGATATATCATTGATCCCCTCTATTGGTTCTGATATATCATTGATCCCTTCTGTTGGTGCTGATATATCATTGATCCCTTCTGTTGGTGCTGATATATCATTGATCCCTTCTGTTGGTGCTGATATATCATTGATCCCCTCTGTTGGTGCTGATATATCATTGATCCCCCCTATTGGTGCTGATATATCATTGATCCCCCCTATTGGTGCTGATATATCATTGATCCCCCCTATTGGTGCTGATATATCATTGATCCCCTCTATTGGTGCTGATATATCATTGATGCCCTCTATTGGTGCTGATATATCATTGATCCCCTCTGTTGGTGCTGATATATCATTGATCCCCTCTATTGGTACTGATATATCATTGATCCCCGCTATTGGTGCTGATATATCATTGATCCCTTCTGTTGGTGCTGATATATCATTGATCCCCTCTGTTGGTGCTGATATATCATTGATCCCTTCTGTTGGTGCTGATATATCATTGATCCCTTCTGTTGGTGCTGATATATCATTGATCCCCTCTGTTGGTGCTGATATATCATTGATCCCTTCTGTTGGTGCTGATATATCATTGATCCCTTCTGTTGGTGTCGGTATATCCCTGATCCCCTCTATTCGTGATAGTATATAATTGATCCCTTTAATTACGACATATATAATTGATCCCCTCAATTCCTGGTGATATATAATTGATCCTCTCAATTCATAGTGATATATAATTGATCCGCTCGATTCGTGTTGATATATAATTGATTCGCTCGATTCGTGTTGATATATAATTGATCCACTCAATTCGTGCTGATATATAATTGATCCCCTCAATTCCTGTTGATATATAATTGATCCCCTCAATTCATAGTGATATATAATTGATCCCTTCTATTTGGATTGATATATCCCTGAATCTTCATCTTTTTCTTTTCTTCTTCTATACCTCAATCGTCCCAGTGTCTTTCTTTTGTTTTAAAATCATGTTTACAGCTCCTAAATGCACACCACACTCTTTGGCAACAATTCTTTGAATCATTCATATCTGTTCACTCAAAGTAACAATCTTTGTGAGCTTCCCATGAGAAATATCCATCTTCTAATAGAGAAAAAAACAAAATTTTGAACAGTCTAGATGCAGTCATAGTAGAGCAAATAAAAAATCCACGATAATTCTTACTAAAATATCAAAAACAACACGGCTGTAACTTGCGATGCGTTGTCACTCACTAAATGTCAATCAGTAAAACAAAGCGGTTGCTAATTTCGACATAACTGAGAAAACATATACATTATTTCGTGTTTACAATAATTCGCACACTACTGTAAAATAATCAAATATTTACTTATCTATATAAACTACAATTATACAAAAAGAGGAGGCGATGGTACAGAGAGTTTGGAAATTATTGATTAACAATCAAATTTCGCTCAATCCTAATTTAATCAAACGTGCATATTTGGGTGGAGATTCATTTGGATTTTGCATCGTTGATCATTATAGAGGATTCATTTTTCATCCCTGGTGATCAAGCGATCAAAAACACTTCTGTATTGTGTCGGTGAAGCATTAAGTTACATGTGGTGGATCGGTTATCTTTGTTTTTTTTGAACAGATGATGCATGCCCCCAAACACCCGCTCTGCTTACTTTACCAATGTTCTTGGATGGCAAATCAAGGTTCTTCGATTGCATGACACTGATTTGCTTAGTTAGTGGCCTTCCTGATCGATACGAGTCGTAAAGATCAAAATTACCCGATTTGAACTTATAAAACCACGTTAGGCATTTACAAACGTCTATTACACTTGGAAAAGCATCGCAAATGATTTTGGTAGCAATTGTTGCTACTCAAAAAGTACAAAATCCCTGATATGTACCTTTTCTGGAATTTGGTTGGCGATTTCTCCATAAACTGGGAAAAAATTAAGATCTAATTATTTACAAGTAAACAAATTACTCTAACCTTAAAATGTGTTTGGACAACTTTGAAGTATACACTGAGCAAAAATATATCGAATATATGAGCAAACAAATATCGACATTCGCAGAAACGAAAAAAAACAAATCAAATTTTATTTTAATAAACACTTATGCCGGTTAAGACTGAAGCGGATAAATTCTCACCCTTAAAATTCTAAAACCCTTATTTAATCTATGAACGATAAGCCGAGGCTCAATCGTTAGAACGTGGTAATTGGGGTTGTAATCCACTAGGCTGTCAACAGGATAAACATGGTAAGCCATGGCCGTTGGGATATATTTGGTTGCACTCCATTTAGACTTTTAGGACATCATCGAAGACTATTCATTTGAAAGGCTTTTGTGAAAATAGTTAGGCTTAAGGACGTCATTTTAGGATGTATCTGATGTCAATAAAGATTTAGGACTTTGGTATTTGTTTGGATAATCTGGTTAGGTATGGTTTTCATCATCATTTGATAGGTAATTAGACTTAGGACATCCATAGGCAGACAAGTGTATGGAAGTGACATCAGCAGTGGCAATATCTATGTTATTTCATACGTTGGTAATTTGCTTAAAATTTTAGATTATTTACGAATAGAAGTCAAAGTACTGCATTTAAGCAGTCAAACACTTTCAATGGGCAGAATCCATACAAGAAGTCTAACATTGACCCAATTGATAGTTAATAATAGGATAGGCTTTATAATAGGTAAAATAGCTATAATAATACAAGGTCAGATGATTTAATGAAATTTAAAGCGAATCGGCCGTTAAAAATTTTCTGAGATCATTTGAAAATCTTAGTATATCAGGTTGATGCAAAAGTTACGTCGTATTTTTACATATACCATAAAATCTCGCAGTTTACACAACTCGAATTTTTACGCTTCCCCGACCGTAAAGTAAGTCGTCTACAAACGATTTAATGCCAACACGTAAATCATTAAAAATGATTCAAACATTCAAACTAT
>CAUHTR010007350.1:194732-237316 GCA_959609185.1 Schmidtea polychroa
CGTGCTATGTTCAAAATATAATAATTACGAACAATATAAAGTTACGAATATAACGCAAAACAATAATAAAATGTTACATCTTTTAAACTTTATTATAACAAAGAAATAAAATCTCGTGTTTATCTTGGATTTTCGAAAATTGTAGTTCCAAATATTTTCTTTGATTTTCTCTGCACTATAACCTATTTAGGAAATTTATATTTCGAGAAATATGCTTCAAGTACAAATATAGTTCGATTAAAAACAACTGATTAATGAAACAGTATCTGCGTTTTCCGAAAACTTTTTTCTCCCTTCAAAATATTCACAATCTGTTTTACAGTAAAATTCAAATGAGACTTGTTAATTCTAAATATTTATTTTTCTATTTCCAACTCGACATTGATTTTTTATTTGATTTTTTTAATTTTTCAATTTTTGTAATTTACTATAGCGATAATTTACTATAGTAAATTATCGCTATATAGTTTTTTATTAAAAATCTGGATTTCCCAGATGGTTGTATTTTATATCTTAGTATACACAATTTCTAATTGTGAATACTAAAATATTAACAAAACTAACTGTACATTACATAACTTCCCCCTTTAAAACCGGAGGTTAACATGAATCAATAAAAAGTTACGTAAAAAAAATTACATTCAATAACCTTTTTTTTCCGTATGTTTTATATTTTTTTGTGTATTTTGTTTCTGTTTCTTTGTATCTACAACTTCAATAAAATTAAAAATTTACATTTTGTTTTGTATTTACAAGAAAAATAAAAACTGTACAATTAACGCTGTTTGTGCGTGTGTTTGTTTGTGTATGTTTGTGTTTTTATTTAAAGCATTCGCTGTAACGTTTTTTGTATAGTGGAGCCAGTATTGTGTCTTTGTCGAATATTTTGATTGAATTTTTGTGGTTGAATGTGATGTTTTTGTGAATTGGTTGTTTTTTTGTTTGGGTTTGTGTTTTGTCTTCGGTGAGTTGTTTTGTGGGTTTTTGTTTTGGTGATAGGGTTTTATTCGTCTTATGTTTATTTTCATTTTGTTGTTGTTTTTGATTATTGTGGCGACGTTTTTGTTAATTTCTAGGAGTTTGAATGGACCCTCGTATTTGGATTCGAATTCTTTTGTGAATGGTTTTTTTATTAGGATGAAATCTGTTGTTAATACTATTTTCCCGTCTAATTCGGAGTCCGGCCTTCTTTTTAAAATGCCTTTTGGTTTCTGTTCGGTGGTTTCGCTATTTTTGTTTGTATCTGATTTAAGTGATGGCAAGTTTGTTGCTTTTCCGAAAATTTTGTATGCTGGACTTTCATTATCTGTTGAGTTTGGGCTATTTCTCAGTCCGATTAATATTGTTGGAAGTTGATTTAACCAGTTTTGGTCATTGGCTTTTGTCCTGATGCTTTTTAATGTTCTGTGAAACCGTTCAATTTTCCCATTTGATTGTGGGTTGTAAGCTGTTGTTCGATTTCTTTTGATATTGTATTTATTGCACAGTATTTTGAACATTTCTGATTCGAATTGTCTGCCTTGATCGGTTATGATTGTTTTCGGTTGGCCGTAACGAGCTATCCAGTTTAGTTCGATCATTTCGCAGATATTTTTTGCTGTGATTTCTTTTATTGGGATCGCTTCGAACCAATTGGTTTTTCTGTCTATAATTGTTAGTAGATATTTATAGTTGTCGTTTGGTGGTAGTGGTCCTACTACGTCTGTATGTATTGTTTCAAACGCTTCACTGCTTGGGAAGTTTACTTTTTGTGTTTTGGGTTTTTTTGTTGTTTTATTTAATTGACAGCTGTGGCAGCTTTTGACGTAATTCTTGATGTCTTCCCGCATGTGAGGCCATACATATTTGTTATGTATTAACTCGAATGTTATTTTGTTTCCCGGATGATTGATAGTATGTATCTTTTTTATGCAGTCTTGTCGGAGTTCTTCGGGTAGTAGGATTCGTTTGTTGCTTTCGTTGGAGACATCGTGCCATATTCCGTCGAGTTCCTGTAGTTTCAGGCTGTGTTTAGTAGGCAGTTTGCTTAATGTATCGGTTTGTCTGGATTTGATTTGATCCAATTCGATTATTTCTCCGAATTCTAGGGAGTTTATGTCACTTTCAATTCTGGATAGAGCATCTGCTGCTATGTTCGATTTTCCCGCTACGTAGTTTATTGTGCAGTTGAATTGTGAAATGAAATTGATTTGTCTAATCTGCCTTGGTGAAGGGTTTTTCATTTCTATTGCGTTTGTTAGCGGTTTGTGATCTGTGTATATCTTGAAGGTTCGTCCTTCGAGTAAATGTTGAAAGTGTTTGATTGCTTCGTGAATTGCTAAGAGTTCTCTGTCGAATGTTGAGTATCTTGTTTGATGTGATTTTAGTTTTTTTGAGAAAAATCCCAGTGGTTGTTTGCCGAATTTATTTTCCTGGAAAATTGTTGCGCCCATTGCAAAACCAGAACAGTCTGTAGTTAGTTGATACTCTAGTTCTGGATCTGGGTAACCGAGTAGTGTTGCCGTTGATAGGCTTTCTTTGGCTTTATTGAATGTGTCGGTTGTTTGTTGTGTCCAGTTTATTGTTACGTTTGGTTTGGTTTGATAATGTCGTTTAGTGGTGCCAGTAGGTTGCTGCAATTTGGGATGTAAGAATGGTAAAGTTTACCATTCCCAAAATCTTCTCAATTCTCTTGTGTTTGTCGGTAATTTGTAATTTTTTATATTGTTTATTTTGTTTTCTATTGGTTGTGTTCCTTTGTCGTTTAGTGTGTGACCAAGGAAATTTATTTCCGTTTTCATAAATTCTCACTTTTGAGTGTTTATTTTTAGTTTTGCTTTGTCCAGCGTCTTGAACACTTTTTCCACGTCCTTTAGGTGTGTTTCTTTGTCTGGGCTTGTTATTAGGATGTCGTCCAGATAAGCGATTGTGTTTTTGTTGTTTTTCATTGTTTGATCCATGAATCGTTGGAAAGTTGCTGCGGCATTTCGTAGACCGAAAGGCATTCGGTTGTATTCGAACATTCCGATCGGTGTTGTTATTGCTGTCTTTTTTATGTCCTCTTTTCTAATTGGGATCTGATGATATGCTTTTTGTAGGTCAATTTTTGAAAAATATTTTGCGCCGTTTATTCGATTTATTATGTCTTTTATTATAATTAATGGATAGCTGTCTGGCTCTGTTATTTTGTTCAGGAGTCTGTAATCGCCGCAAGCTCTCCATTCCCCGTTAGCTTTTTGTTTTAGCATCAGTGCTGAAGACCATTCTGAGTTTGAATGTTTTACTATATTGTTTTCCAACAGTTCGTTAAATATATTTTTTGTGATTTCTATTTTTTTTGGATCCAATGGTCTTACTTTTGAGTGGACTGGGTTTCCGTTTGTCAGTATTGCGTGTTCAGTAGTGTGGTTTGAATTTCCATCGAAAGTTACTGGTTTGCAGAGTTTCTCGTATTTTGCCAGTAGCGTGGTTATTTCTGGTACGTGTTCAATAGTTTTGATTGTTTTGATAGTTGGTGTACTTATTTGAATCACGCCGATGTCTACTTTCGACAAGTTTGATGTTGTGTTCCTGGCTGTTTTTTTTGTCTGTTTTGTTGTTTTCGACTATTTTCTTGTTTCGGCAGTCCACTATTAGGTTGTAATTTGCTAGGAAGTCGGCCCCGAATTTTGACTGCTGTACTTCTGCAATTGTGAATGGCCAATTGTATTTTTTTGAATTTATTGTGAGTGTTATTGTATATTGGCCAAATGTTTTAATTTTGGAGCCATTGGCAGCGGTTAGTGACTTTTCTGTAGATTTTGCATTTTTGTATAAGTAGTGTGGTAATATGGAGATCACGGAACCTGTGTCGATTAGAAAATCTGTATTGTTTGAATGCACCGTGAAAGTATTATTATTGTCACCAAATGTGGGTGCTATCAATGGTGACATTTTTAGTTTTCCTGCTCTGTTTTGTGGAATTCGCAGGGTTTTATGCATTTATATGCTTTGTCGCCAAATTTGTTATGAAAGTAGCAGTGGTTTTTGTTTAGGAAATCTTTTCTTGAATTCCTTTCTGGGCTGCTGTTTCGGTAATTGTTGTATCGATTTGGTGAGTTTGACCGGTTTCTGTAGTGTCCGTTTGGGGATTGTCTGTGGCTGTAGTTCTGTCTGTTGTTTTCGTTGGGTGGTCGGTCATAGTTTTGTCTGTTATGATTGTATGATAGTTGGTCTGTGTTGAAATTGTTTCTGTCGAATAGGTCACTGTTTTCGTTTGGATTGAAATTTTGCCTGTTGTATTTCTCTTTTATTTCGGCTAGTTCCGCTTTTATTTGTCTGTTTTCGACAATTATTTCGTCGAATTTGCTGATCAAAGTGTTTATTAATCGGTTTGTTGTTTCATTTGGTTCTGTGTTTTTGTTGGTTGATTGGATGTTGTGATTAGTTTTATTTCTGTTGTAGTTTTGGGTACTGCAGATTGTGGGGTAGATTTCTTCGTTTATTTTATCCGCTATGTCG
This sequence comes from Schmidtea polychroa, assembly GCA_959609185.1. NCBI lineage: Eukaryota > Metazoa > Platyhelminthes > Tricladida > Dugesiidae > Schmidtea > Schmidtea polychroa. The sequence goes on from CAUHTR010007350.1 coordinate 199,212, forward strand.
ACGAGTGTTTCGACGTCAGCGTTACTGCTAGCGGCTAGGATTCGTCTAATTTCCGGTGGCATAGCGCGCATGAAGAATTCTTTCACCAATTCGTTGGAGCCGGAGTTTGTTATGTTTGGTTGTAGATATTCCAGTTTTTGTTTTAATTGTCGTAGGAAATCTGTGGGCTTGTTGTCACCTAACTGTGTGTTGTTGAGGCATGACTCTAGCATTTGCCTTCTGTTTGACTTTGTTTTTGTTGGTCAATATGTTACACAGTTTTGTAAAAGGGTCATCGTCTTTCGATATTTCATCAATTTGGTCGGCGATTTCGTTTAATTTGTTACTTGGTAGTTCTGCTATTATGTTGGAGCATAGGGATTTTGTTGACTTGACTCCCGATAGTGTTAAGGTTAGTTTCGCGAATTCTAACCATTTTTGCGGTGTTCCGTTGTCATTTGTGAAATAGTTGGGGATATTTGTTTTTGGGTTGATTATTGAATTAATGGTATGTGTGTTTTCTGGGTTGGTGTTTGGGTTGTAGTAGTAATTTGTGCTTTCTGATGTTTGAGTATTATCGTAGTTGTTGGGTGTTTGTGGAATATTTGTTGGATTTGTTTGATTTGATGCCATTAATTGTTTTGTTGTTATTTTTTATTGCTTGTTGTGCGAAAAAAAATAGTGGTTTGTTTGAAGGATATGGCCTACTGTGTTCGGCCAACAGTGTCACTAGCCTTTATAGTTCTATAATAACTATACTGAAAGGTTTCGTGATTGAAAGAAAACGTCGAATGCGTGTGTTGTGTATATTTTTTTACTTCTGACACCAGTTGTTATGGGGTTTGTATTTTTATCGTTGTTATTGTTAATTATTGTTAATTTATGTTATTTTGGTGAAGATTTTGTAGAGCATGAAAGAGTCACCGTTAAAACTTGTAGCGGGACAATCGGGGTGCGTGCTATGTTCAAAATATAATAATTACGAACAATATAAAGTTACGAATATAACGCAAAACAATAATAAAATGTTACATCTTTTAAACTTTATTATAACAAAGAAATAAAACCTCGTGTTTATCTTGGATTTTCGAAAATTGTAGTTCCAAATATTTTCTTTGATTTTCTCTGCACTATAACCTATTTAGGAAATTTATATTTCGAGAAATATGCTTCAAGTACAAATATAGTTCGATTAAAAACAACTGATTAATGAAACAGTATCTGCGTTTTCCGAAAACTTTTTTCTCCCTTCTTCAAAATATTCACAATCTGTTTTACAGTAAAATTCAAATGAGACTTGTTAATTCTAAATATTTATTTTTCTATTTCCAACTCGACATTGATTTTTTATTTGATTTTTTTAATTTTTTAATTTTTGTAATTTACTATAGCGATAATTTACTATAGTAAATTATCGCTATATAGTTTTTTATTAAAAATCTGGATTTCCCAGATGGTTGTATTTTATATCTTAGTATACACAATTTCTAATTGTGAATACTAAAATATTAACAAAATTAACTGTACATTACAGTAGGGTAAAACTAACCTGTCTCACGATGGTCTAAACCCAGCTCACGTTCCCTATTAGTGGATCGTATTTTTACATATACCATAATATATTCTTTTCACCAAAACATCTGTTATTAATATTGTCTTTGCATTATATAAAGCAGGGTTTGTAAAACATTTTTTTCAGTCTATCGTTAGCGGTTGAGTTATACAGAGCCCTTGTGAATTTTTAAACTGTTTGAGAAGTAAACGCATATTCGACACTGTTTATTTTTTGAATTCGATGAAGCCCATAATGCAACTGTGGCAACCAAAAACATATGTGATATGTACGGCAGAGGTGGACCGAGTTACCACATGTGTTTCTTTGCGTGCGAGACAAAAGCATGGACCTTTTTTGCATCGACTAGTGACAGTAGATGAAAAATGGGATGTCTATAACAATGAAACCCAGAAAGCGACACTCGGCCAAGCCGGGACAAATTCATTTACACGCTCCAAAGGCAGAAATTTATCAAAAAAATAATACTTTGTGTTTAATGGGATATGAAGGGCATTATTTATCACGAGTTATTGAAATCTAGAGATATTGTGAACAGCTATAAATATTAAGCTCAGCACTCGTTAAAAAGCGACCAGAACTAATCAATCGCAAAGGTGTCAACTTTCGCCACGATTCTAACAGCCACATTCTGCAATTATGACGCAGCACAAATTAATGGAGCTAAATCAGGATGTTTTAAAGCAGTGTTTTTATAATCTTATAGATAATAAGATGCTATTGATTGATTCTCTTTACAAAATAAATAATTAAATATATATCTAACCAAACTATATAATTTTTAGTTCTAATTTTTAAATCATCCACCTTATTCTCTTGACTTAGCTACTTCTGATTTCCTTTTATTTTTATCTTTAAAAATTTTTTTAAAAGTAGATGAATTGGGCACCACAAAACTAGGACTCCGCAAGACCACCCGCCACTCCCCGCCGGTTAGAAGAGGTTTTTTGAACTTTTTTTTCAATTCGCGAACGCTTATTTTATGTGTATGAGAAAGCTAAAAGTTTTAATTAGAAAATGTTCTAAATTTTAAAAATATTTTGAAAGGAATATTAAAATTTGTTTAAAGAGTAAACAAATTGAAGATAGATAATCGTGAGTGCATAATTTCTTAAATAAAATTTATGGAGATATTTAGTAATTTACCAACCTATGTTAATATTTTACCAGGTGAGAATCCTAATAATGTGTAGATATTTTATTTGCATTGGTGTCAATTAAATTTAATGTTTTGCTATTTATATATAGATTGAAAATAATATTAATAATAATATTATATCAGAAGGCGCCTGTTGATTGCAAAATACTGCTATTTTTAGTGTAAATTGGATTTTAATTGCTTGAAAAAGAAAGCGTAAATAATTGTTTGGGTGAAATAATTATTAAATATAAATTATTTAGTCAAATGTAGCAGTTAAAATTTAAAGTTGAATATATCTCTCTGTGAGTTATTACGATGATAGTAGGACTGTATACTTTCCATAGTAACAATGGAAAACGGTTTAATATCAGAAGACACTTGTTAACTGTAAAATATTGCTATTTTTATTGTAAATTGGATTTTAATTGCTTGAAAACGAATGATAATAATAATAACTTTGTAAATGAAATAATAATAATATTAAGTTCAAAAAAACTTTTCTAACGGAGGTGGGGGGTGGTCTTGTGGAGTTCTGGTTTTGCGGTGCCCAATCCATCTACTTTTAAATACAACAGCGAAAATAAAAACAGCACTTGACACGTTCTTCATGTTGAAATCTGAAATATTTTATTCTAAAGGGATTAAAAAGTTGACAGAACGATAGGAGAAATTATGTAATTGACTAATTTAATAAAATTTATGTGAAAATATTAACTTTTGTTTTCTTAAAAAAATACGACGTTACTTATGCATAAACCTAAATATAATATTCAACATAAAAATTTTTAAAATGCTAACTTCCGGATCTCAATGTTTTTTTAAACATTCTGAAATGCCTTAACCTTCATTCCTAATATATTTTACTGATCATTATAAATCAGTCATTTTTAATTCTTGGTCTATTTATACTTCTGTATTTTCAGTTATGAGCTATTAAATTATGCATAATAAAATTTCTTTTGCCAAAATTTATTTTATTGAACTAATTTCTTCGAAAACTAAAATAGTTTCAATAAAGGCCAAAAGAATCGAAATATTACATAATGTACGAAACAAAAACTATTTGATATAATTGTTTAATATTATGTAAAAAATAATACAATTTTATTTTAGTGACTGTTGATTGGTTCATTAATGTAGTTTTACAAGGTTTATGGCTCAAATTATAAATAATAAAATGGCTTGATGCTATCTTTCTAACTCCACACCAACGATTCATTTAAATTTGCATATATATATATATATATATATATATATATATATATATATATATATATATATATATATATATATATATATATATATATATATATATATAATAAAAATTCTAAAACCAGAGTTTATTTTAAGTCTTGATGCTGGTTCTAAGGAGCAACTAATAGAAGTGATTGAAAAATTACTTGCAGATAAAACAACATTAGTTGCTGGAAGTGCAATTCAAGCTTTTGAAGAAGTTTGTCCTGAACGATTAGATTTAATACACAAGTAGAATTGTGTGATAATTGAATCGAAATGAACAAAATGTTTAGGCACTATCGAAAGTTATGTTCTTTATTGATCGATGTAGAGGAATGGGGTCAAGTGGTTATCATAAACATGTTGACAAGGTATGCAAGAACGCAATTTGTGGATCCAAATTCAGTCGTAAGTTTATAAGTGTTTTCATATAATTTAAATTCTATGACAAATTTTTACCCAATACTACAGATTCTTAAGAAATTCTTAACATCCTACGCGTGTTTTCTCATCATCATCAAATAATTAAAATTTTTATTCAATATGAAAAACTATTAAAATATTTATTTGGGTTTTGGTTTTAATTTTTCAAGTTGATCAATAATGTAAATAAAAATTTTGAATACTTAAGATAATGAAAGAATTAAATTATAAAAATAGTGATTAAAAAATAGAGATATTGTGGAGTCCTAGAGAGTTATAGCTCATAATTTGGGCCCTCGAAATAAGATGTATTGTTAAATTTTTTTTTATTATAAATGTGTTTATTTAATTTTCTTATTTATTGCATTTTTATAAATTTAATAATTGCCATTTATATATTTGAGGTTTTTCTTTTATAATGGATACATTTTTTTAGTTATTATATATATGCTAATTTTTATTATTATTATTATTATTATTATTATTATTATTATTATTATTATTATTATTATTATTATTATTATTATTATTATTATTATTAATTGATTTTCTTATTGCATTTTTATCAATTTAATGGTATTGAACAAATAAAATCTAATTAAACTAAAAATCAAGGTTTTATTTGCATCAAATATCATTTGCTTGACTCCAAGTGTATAAGCCAACAAAGTATGTTCTCGAATTTGACATTTTTGAAATACCAGCTTCAAATTCTCCAATAACCATCAGACCCTTTCCTTTTCGATAAAGGCCTTTTGCATTCACCAACTGCTTAGCAAGCACTGTATTGCAACATTTAATTGCAGATGGTCCCCTGTTTAATTTCAAATCACAATGAGCCATATTCAAATATAATTTCACAACATGACCCCTCGAATTTTCTCCTCGTCATCAGTCTCTATCGACAGCATATAGTATATTCAATCCTCGTAAATATTCATTGAGCGCAATTCCATAACGTTTGTTTCGATTAGCAGCATTGTAGACATTGAACAGCTAGTTTGAAAATTTCATTGAATTAGATTCCTCAACATCACCGGTGTCATAATCAAAAGGTAGAGACAAGCCACATTCTTTAAGTAGTGATTGATATCCTTCTCCACTAAAAAAATATCTGTTTCTTCAGAACCTTTAGAATCATACAACATACTCTCTCCTTGTTCCATTAATTCAGTTATATACTTTCTTTTCAACATCCGATCTCCTTCGTCTTTATTATCAAATTCAAACATAAAAACCCGTGTTGATATATTTTCCGCATATTTAAACAAAGACAAACCAAATACCAATAAATTCCAAAAATAATTCCATTAAAAACACATTGTCCATGTGTGTGTGTGCACACAGGCGTGAACCCGAAATTACAGAGCCAGTTAGATGGAGAAGTTATTCCTCCATCTGATTGGTCGAAACAGGTATTTTATTTATTAAAAACTTGACTAAGGATCAGTAAATACAGTGCCTTTTTTTCTGGAAAAAAGGTGCGGAACGTATCTGTACTATCCTTTATTTGCAAAAAAATGACACTGAAATTGATTATTTTACAATGTGAATTTACAATGCCGACGACAGGAAACGATTTTAATGACGTAGTATATTAATGGCGTATATTTACCGTGAGCGTGTTTTATATAATAGTAATAACACATAGGAAGCATGGAGTTATGATTCGCTCGCTTTGGCGTACGACTACTACTTTTAATTTGATTGTAATTGACTATTTGAAATGTCAGAAATAGAAATATGACAAAAAACCAAAACATATGTCAATTTTTTAAAATCATTCAGCGAAAAAAGATGCCGGAACGCCGTTCCGGAGCGTTCCATCAGAAAAAAAGCGCTAAGTAAATATATCGATGTTTTTTTGAAATTAAGAATATGAATATAAAAAAACATCGATATATTATATTTATTGATTCATAGTCAAGCTTTTTATTAAAAACAAAGTCAATTGAAAAGAAATCAGTACCGAAATTTGAAAGTAATTTTATTATAAGAACATTTTCAAATTTCACCACTGATTTCTTTTCCATTATATTTATTAGAAAGCTTGAAGACTATGAATCAGTAAATATATCGATGTTTTATATATATTTACTGATTCATAGTCTTCAAGCTTTTAATAAATTTTAATTTTATATTTTTATTTATAATGATCATATAAAAAATTTGAAAAAATTAATAATAACATCATTACCAGTTCAAAACTAAGACAGCAATAATATAACATTTCAATATAAATTTTAAAAATGTAAACACCATAGATGGCTAACTACATTTTTTGATAATCGCATTTTAAAAATAGCTTTAATTTAATATAAAAATCATTATTTGTGGGTTTTGTTTGGAATTTTCAAGTTATACAATGATAAAAATAAAAAGTTTGAATGTTTGTTAATTGGTTTTTGGTATGCGGAAATTAGTCCCTAAGCCATAAATTTGGTATAGATCATTTAATGGACTAATTAATATACTGACAAGCGAAAATGTTGAGAAAATAGTTTAAAAATAAGAAAAATTATGAGTAATTATATGTGGATTATATAAAGAATGTAACAGTTAGGAGCCTCTTGGTCTTAGGTTTAATTTGCAGTCGCTTTACTTGCATACCCATATTCAGGATTTAAGAAAACACTAACAGCATACTATTTAAGCATATAAAAATTTATTCATACAATGTAAAATTATCAGAGCTTAGAATACTTCAGTATGATGCATTATTTCCAGAACCAAATGTATATTTTAATTATTAACTGTTTAAATGTTGAACGGAACATGTTGGCTCTGATAAACTCGCTCTTGTATTGAGCATCATCTTCTTTCGAAGCATCAGCTAAAAGCCTTTGACTTGATTCCTCATATAGTAATAACTCATGTTCGGGGATAACGACAAGCATAAAGACCGATTTATAGAGATTCGTGTCCAAATTTCCACACGCCTGTTCCAGTTTTATTGTTTGAATATATAGAAGTTCATATTTGGATAATGGATCAACTATCCGCTTAAAGTCAATCATTTCTGAACCTTCAACTGATTTGAATTTATTCAACTTCATTTGATCAAGATTTAATTTCCATACGATTACATAATCACATAAATCCACATTTACAAGGAATGAGTTAGTTTCGTTGATTAATTTCGTTATTGATTCTGAATGTCTATATAATATATCACTCTGTTTGCCATCTTCTAAACTCCATACAATCATAATATCCTTTTCCATTTTGAAATTAATTAAAACAATCAACAAACAATCTTTATTTTCAAACTTCCAGAAACTCACAATATTTAAAACCTGATATAAAAATCCAAAATTTGAACAAACTGATAAAAACTCCAAATTCCACTTTTTAAAACAAATTCGAGCAATTAAAAATTCTAAAAAACAAATCAATTTAATTCCATTTAAATAAAAAACTCACAAGTTACAAAATTCCAAAATATTACACTGATCGCGTCTGTGTGCGCATACAACTCAATCCAATGTCAAATGTAAAAAAAACGCACACAGACGCGACATAAACTCATAATTCACCAATTAACGGTTAACTGTTAGACTGCGGAGAGTCAATAAATTGATACGTAGTGTGTCTTTTCAAATGACTTCAGCAGCGTAACGGTTAAATAATTATTTTAGAATCGAACATTTTTGCATGAAAAGACTTGCAACTAAGATCTTACTTTATCATTTTTTAGTTATTTAATATTTAATTTATGCTTCTACTAAGAAACCATCAAATTTTTAATTAAGAGAATTGTATAGTCTGAGAATTACGATAAGAAATATTACTTTTGTAGAATTATTAGGCTTTAGATTTATTTTAAACTTATTTCAATAAGTAATTTTTAGATTGATAAAGCCAATGCCGAAAAGTTGTGTAATACAGAACAAATAATTTAATTTAATTAATGTCTTTTATTTGAGGCTGTTGTCTTTTAGTTTTATTCATTTCTCAAAAAAACCACTTTTGCCATCTATTTCAAGCTTTGTCCTTTTAAATTCCTATATAAAAATGTATATACATTTTAATCTCAATTATTTCATTTTTCATAATCGGACAAAAATAAATTAGTATTCCATATTCAGTATCTGCAATTTTCCATATCTATTAATTTCCTATTGTGGTGTGTTACATTTCATTCGTATTAAATAATTGTAAATATACATAATATTAAAAAATTATAATATATTTTATAAATATTTTTTAATAATATTAATATTTTTGAATTGCGCTTTATTTCTATATTTTTACTACAGTCATAATGAAAATAAATGAAATATTATTAAAAATTTATTTATTGAAAAACTATAAATCACATAATTAACTATTTAAAATTAACCGGTACATATTCGCCCAACTTTTACCACCGTTGCACCTTTGAAATCACAATTTCGGAAATCTCAAAAATCTCCAACATCAAACCTGTTTCATCGAGATTGTCTATGCCACTCCTCTACCAAAGGTTTTTGCTTTTCAAAAAACATTGTATATCAAATCATTTGCACAAGATGCGACGCAACATACATAGGGGAAACAAATAGAACGTTCCAAACAAGACTCAATGAACACATCAAAAACAAAACCAGTTATTATCACGAACACTGGGAAAAAGTTAACAAATACGCACCACTCGTACACGAAACAAAATGCAAAATATTACAAGATGCGTTAAAAATACACTACAAGGATTTAGCCGTAGAAACTCTTTATCAAAAAGCATAAACACTCCATCAACATTCAACTAAATGAAATTTCAGGGACATTTATCTAAAATTTAAATTTAAATTACAAAATAATATAAGAAATATCTAAAATCTTAATACCATTTAAAATGATAAAAATCACTTGAAAAAGGCAGTGCCGAAAATTCATGAATATCAAAAAAACATCGATATCTTTACTGATTCATAGTCAAGCTTTTTAATAAATACAATATTTAAAATAAATCTATAAAACTATTTAATAATTTGATTTTTTCTATTGTTTTTTTAAAATAAATTTTCTGTGTAAGGCGTATACCAAAATATGTTTTATGCATATTTGATTTTTTTATTATTTTATAATATAATTTATTGTATTTAATTACGATTGGTATTTTATATCATTTCTAATTGGACATAAATTCTTAAAGCTACATCTTTATGATTATTTTCAAAACTAGGAAATAATAGAAGTTGATAAAAAATTCTATTCTGATGAAGATAATTCTAGTAATAGTGATTCTGACGGTGACAAACCGCAAAGTTCATCTAAACCCAAACTAATGGATTCTGATCATCGTTTGTTATTGCAAAGTGCTCGACCACTCTTACATAGTCGAAATTCAGCTGTAAGAAATATTTATTTGAAAATATTTAATAAATTTTTGTTAATTGATAATTTTCAACAGATAATAGTTTTGTACAATCTGACCCTGAAATTCTTTTGCTTTGCATATTTTATGATTGTTCTTGAAAGGGTAGAATTCACGTTTAAGTTAAAACTGGATATTGCTAATAAACATTTAAATTGTATATATCAGATTACATAAATTTTTATATAAATATTTAAATTAATAAATTAAAGTAAGTTTAAAATATAAAAATAAATTAAAATATATTAAATATTAAAATAAATTAAACCAGCATTGAAATCAGCGTCAAAATTAAAATAAAAAAAAGCCTCGAACAGATTGTTTGAATATTACAAAAAAGCGCAGTTTTGTGAATAAAATAAATTTAGTAATTTTATTTGTTTAATTTATTAATTATGGAGATTGAGAATGAATTCGACGTTGTTGCGGCTAACATGGCGACCACGCCAACAAACCTATTGATTAGCAGGTTGCTACCAGAAAGATTCCACAGAGACGACGACCTCGAAGAATTCATCAAAGAATGCCAAAATTTTTTAATATTACGAAAACATCTGTCAAGATGCAGATGATTCTGGTTACCACACTGTTGGATAAACCATTATACGATGAATATGAAAAAGCAGAAGGAAAAACATTTGAAGAGAAGCTCAGATCAGCATTTTCGAGGCCAAAATCATTATTCGAAGACTTAAAGGAAGCTCTAAATTATGAACAAGGATCCGATTCAGCAGACCGCTTTATCGAAAAAGTAGAGAAATTAACCAAAAGATTATTGCGACATGAGTGGAACGAAGAAGAAATTAAAAAGTGCCTACTCATGAATGGGGCTCGAGAGAAAAAAGTTAAAAAGGAAATAGAAATGCAAGAACTAAAGACGTCAGAAGAAATTAAAAGCACAATTAGAAAAGTTGAGAAAGTGAATAAAGCTATAAACCATGTTAACTCCATCCGACCTATAACATATATGAAACCCGTCAAAACCTACAGAGATGCCGTTCAAAGACCCGCACAGACAAATACGATGCCAATGTCAAAACCATTGGAAGCGACTAAGAACGTCGTATGCTGGACATGCCAAAAACCAGGCCATTTAAGCCGAGAATGTACTATGAAGAGGAGGATTCAGTGTTTTGGATGTGGATTATATGGACACGTACGCCGAGAATGTCCAAACATTCAGTGTAGGAGATGTCATCTACAAGGTCACAAAGAAACTGAATGCTATACAAACCTAGAAAGATTTAAGCCGAAAATGAATCATTACGGAAGAAATAATGCAGCACATCGAAATAAAGGGGGCCGATTTCAACAGAACAATCAGTATAACAGAAGAGAGGTAGCAGCAATTGGAAATCAAGATGCAAACTATCAACTGAATTATTCAAGTGAAGCCAAAGAGAAATACGACGAAATGCAATACCCAAACGAGGAAGCTCCATCACAGGAGGCGATGATAGGAGCCATTTATTAGGTAATTTTGATTTTGATGAAAATGCTGGTTATAATAATGTAAATAATTTTTATAATGTAAATAATTTGAATAATGTAAATAATTTGAATAGTGTAGATAATTTTAATATTTTTAGTAAAGATTTATGTAATAATATGGATGATAAAACTAATTTTAATGTTTATAAAAGTAGCAGTATAGATCATAGAAATGAAAACAGCAAAATAATGTGTAGCGATGAAAGAACAGGAGAAAAAGTATATAGTTTCCTAAAAAAGTCATTTGATATGAATGAAGATAAGATTGAGTGGATTAATGAAATTTCCAATAGTATAAAGAACAAAGTGGAACAAAATATATTTACGAAAGACGAATGGAAAGGACCTCGTATGACTTATCATAAAATGCAAGGTAGACCAAGTATAACACTTGAAATTCAGGGGCGCGGAATTGAGTGTCTGTTAGATACAGGAGCACGAGTTAATGTAATGTCTAAAGCAGTACTGGATAAATTGGACAAAGTCGAGATAATAAAAACAGATGAAATGCTAAGGTGTGCAAATGACAGTAAATTGGAGACTATAGGAAAAGTTCAAATTGAGGTAAAGATAGGGAAGCTAACAAAAATAGTGACCTTTACCGTCGTACAAAACATTGTCCCAGATGTTATTGGGGGTGTAGAACTACAGAAACAATTCGGTATTGAATTAAGATGGATTCAAGAAGGTGAAATGATATCTAACGAACGTATATGTGAAATTGATGCTAAATTTGGGAGGAATATTACAAATGAAGAAAGATTCCAACATGCGATAGAGAAGTTGAAAGTAAAAGAAGATAAATTGCTTATAGAAATTATCAAGAGAAATAAATGTGTTTTCATGGCTGACAAGTGGGATGTTGGATGCACTGATTTAATTCAACATAAAATTGAAACAAATGGCGGACCAATAATGATAAAGCCCAGAAGACAGCCTATAAACTTGGAAGAGAAAATAAACATGGCCATTAAAAATCTGGAGGATAATAATATTATAAGGAAGTGTAATTCACCTTGGAATACCCCTTTAGTGTGCGTTTGGAAAAAGGAAAAGAAGGATATCAGACTCTGTTTGGACTTTAGACAACTTAACAAAATTACTGAAAGACAAGCGTTCCCGATGCCTAACGTTGACGAGATCTTAGATGCTTTGCATGGTACTAGATATTTTAGTTCTATTGACCTTGGAAACGCATACTATCAGGTGAAGTTGGATAGAGATTCACAGGAGAAACAGCTTTTTCAACGAAAGAGGGACAATTCTGTTTCAACCGAATGCCGTTTGGCATCGCTGCAGCACCAGGAACCTTTCAAGAGCTCATGACGAAGATATTAAAGGATTTATGGAAAGACGGGGTAATGGTTTATCTGGACGATATATTAATTTTTACTAACACAATGGAAGAACACTATAAACTGCTGGAAAGAGTATTGCAGAAAATCGCAGAAGCTAAACTAAGAATTAATCCTGAAAAATGTCAAATACTGAAAAGCGAAGTGAAATTCTTAGGCCATATTATAAATAGAGACGGCATCCAAACGGATCAGAGCAAAATTGAAGCTATTCAATCATTTCAAAGGCCGAAATGTGTGAAAAATTTAAGGAGTTTCTTGGGTATTTGCAACTATTATCGAAAATTTATTAAAGAATACGCAAAGAAGGCAAGAGCTTTAGAAAGTATATGTGGTAAAAATAGCGACAAAATAATATGGAATGAAAATTGTGAGCAGGCTTTTGAGAATATGAAGTTGGCATTAATAACCGCACCGATTTTGGTATTTCCTGATTTTAAGAAAGAATTCATACTGGATACGGATGCAAGTTTCGATACAATCGGCGCAGTCTTATCACAGAAGAATGACATGGGATATGAGCAAGTTATCGCTTATGGCTCACATGCGATGAATGACCACGAAAGAGGCTATTGTATTACAAGAAAGGAACTCCTGGCTATATATTATTTTTGTCGGCATTTCAATCACTATTTATATGGAAAAAGATTTACACTACGTACAGATCATAAAGCAATAACATTTATGCTAACCACGAAGAAGCCAATTACAGCTCAATTCCAGACCTGGATAAACTATTTAAGTAGCCTTGATATAAAAATGGAATTTAGAAAGGGTACACTACATACTAACGCAGACATGTTATCGAGGAAAACGTGTGGCACATGTGTACAATGTCTTATGGAACACGATAATCCTAAAATGGGAAGAATGAAAACCAGAATGTTAAATATAATGACTGAAGACAAAGGAGAGGAATGGCAAATGAATAGTGATGAAATAGAGGAGATTAAAAATAAAATAAGAACGCAAAAGAGTGGAAGGTTTATAATAGAGGATAATATTATTTATACCAAAGATAAAAGAATATGGATACCAGAGAGCAAAAGAAGAGAAATGATTAACAAAACACATCTATTACTGTGCCATGCTGGAGTTGACAAAGTTATCAAATACATACAAAACAATTTTGATATGAGAGATCTAATAAAGGAAGTAAAAACGACAATATCAAATTGCGAATCGTGTCAAAAAGTTAAAGTTGTAACTACAAAGATGAAAGAGAAACCAAAAGTACTTGAAGCATCCGAACCCTTCGAGAAAATATATATGGACATATGTGGCCCAATGAAAGAAACATTTAACAGGAAAAGATACATTTGCGCAATAATCGACCATTACAGCAAATACATCTCGTTAACAGCTATAAATAAACAGGATGAAGAGACAATTGGGAAGATATTGTTAAACAACTGGATTCTAAAATTTGGGGCACCCAAAGAACTACATGTAGATTGCGGGAAAACATTCGAAGCTAATAGCATAAAGAATATAAGCAAAAATGCAGGGTTCGAGATAGTGTATTCGAGTCCATATCATCATAATACGAATGGTATAATCGAAAGACAATTCCGGACAATAAGAGATTTTATTAATGCATCGCTGAAAGACGGAAATACAAAAGACTGGGCAGACCTTATCCCAGATATAGAATATACACTCAACGCAACCATTCAAAAAACAACGGGAGTAAGCCCAGCTGAAATTATTTTTGGTAGGAAGATTGATAGATCAAAATGGTATAATGATAGTAGAATCAACAGGAACGATATCGCATTGAAAATTGAAAGTAAAAGACAAAATGAGGAAACAACAACTGCAAGGAGGTTGGATATTGGAGACAAAGTGTTAATCAAACGAGAAATACGAAACAAGGATCAAGATAGATATGAAGGACCATACACGGTAACAAAACGAATACACGATCGCAGTTATATGCTGAGAGATAAAAGTGGGAAGTCTTTAATCAGGAATATTGAAAAGATTAAAGAATTTAAAGAAGGGGGATGAAAGGGTAGAATTCACGTTTAAGTTAAAACTGGATATTGCTAATAAACATTTAAATTGTATATATCAGATTACATAAATTTTTATATAAATATTTAAATTAATAAATTAAAGTAAGTTTAAAATATAAAAATAAATTAAAATATATTAAATATTAAAATAAATTAAACCAGCATTGAAATCAGCGTCAAAATTAAAATAAAAAAAGCCTCGAACAGATTGTTTGAATATTACAAAAAAGCGCAGTTTTGTGAATAAAATAAATTTAGTAATTTTATTTGTTTAATTTATTAATTATGGAGATTGAGAATGAATTCGACGTTGTTGCGGCTAACAGTTCTCTTAAAATATAAATTCACATCATTAAAATCTATAATCTGTACCATTGATATTTTTTCAATTTTCTTTATATTCATTTTCTAAACTGTCAATTAATGCCTATCTATAAATGCCTCAGATTTTCAAAATATCCATAAATTTGTTCAACTTCGCGTAGATAGATCTTCGAAAAGAACAACCAAATTTTTTTGAAAACTCTATTTTATCGTTTGACTCACTGGAAATTTAGTCACAACAAACAAAGAAATCAGGTAGTGCAGTAAAATTTACTGACACCCTCTCGTCAATTTCTTGCTAGGTAAATCAACTATAATATATATATATATATATATATATATATATATATATATATATATATATATATATATATATATATATATATATATATATATATATATATATATATATATATATATATATATATATATATATATATATATATATATATATTTATATGTATTTTCTTTACTGACTTCCTCAAAATTTGACCCTTTATTTATATATTTAATCCCTTACGCTATTTTTAGTTATTATGAATGACTAATATTATCAATTTATTATTTTTAGTATTTATATGTTTATTTGTAGTTCTTATTTTATTTGTGTAATCACTATTGGATTATCTACTGACCAAACCCTAACAAATGGTTGTGAAATTGTGAAATTATAATTAATAGTTTAATTCAGTGATGGTAAACCTTTTTATCGTGAAAGGCCAATTTTAATTTCGAAAATAGCAACCAGGCCTCACATAATTTTATTTCCTTAATTATTTTTCCCTGTGGAATGTATAACCTTCCACCTTTTTATCTAGAAGCCCAAAAAATAAAAATGTGGACAATAAATTATGATTCTTGAATAGTTTCTATTTTATTAATATTATTATTATTATTCCATAAAATAAAATAATGACGTAATGATATTTATGATACTTCAAAAATTTAACATTTAATTGGATTCACACTACATATTCAGGATTGACTATTAATATTATTATTTTTATTATTATTATTATTATTATTGTTATTATTATTATTATTATTATTATTATTATTATTATTATTATTATTATTATTATTATTATTATTATTATTATTATTATTATTATTATTATTATTATTTAATTTCTATTAGCATTATTATTAATATTATTATTAATTATTATTAATATTATTATTTTTATTATTAATATTATTTATTTATTAATTCATTATATAATTATTAGGTGGTTATGAGTGTGGTGCAATTATTTTATCACTGTGCCCCCAAATCGGAAATGAATGTTGTTATTATGTCTTTAATTAGACTTTTAAAGTGTAACAAGTTAGTTTATAATTTCAACATTTATATTTTGTTTTTAATTTTCAGTTATAAAAATTTAGAAAGCATAGTTCGAACTATTTCGCAACTACTTTGCTATTTTTGTTTCATCAATTGTTAATATGTTTTGCAGTGACAAATTAATTTAATTTTCACTAATAAACTTAAAATTTTTTAAAACTGCAATTTTATTTTTATATTTTGTCTTTAAACTTTATATTGGTACAAAGTAATAAATTGCATTTATTTTCTCTGATTTTGATACAATTTCAATATTTAACTTCATATAGAGAAGTGCAATATGTTGTTCTGAATAATATTGCAACAATGTCAATTAATCAACCTGAACTATTCCAAGGAAACTTAAAATCGTTTTATGTATACAATAGTGAACCTACTCAGGTTAAATTATTAAAATTAGAAATATTGACAAATCTGGCAAATGAAAATAACATATCTGTTATTCTTCGGGAACTCCAGGTTTTTATATGTTGACAGAGTTGATAATATGAAAGCTATTTCATTAGAGCTATGTTGGTAACACTGATCAAGAATTTGTTACAGCTACAATTCAAGCTATTGGCCGCTGTGCCAGTAATATAGCCGATGTATCCGATAATTGTCTATCCGGATTGGTTCAATTAATTTCGCGAAAAGATGGTAAGGTTATTATTTTCGTGTTGGTTTATTCATTACTCAAATTTTCGAAATCATCTAGCAGTTTTTAAAAGATTTTCTTTTTCAATATTAAAACTAATATGCAGGAAGCATTGTACATGTATTCAGTAATAAATAAAAAGATTCGAAATAAATTTTAATCTGTTAACGGTTTAAATAAGATTAATTAAAACAAACTATAAAATTTGGGGAAATACATATATTTATTATAATTATTATTGCATTATTATTGTTTTTTTTAGAAAATATAGTAGCTGAAGCAATTGTTGTTATTCGCAAACTCCTTCAAATGCAAGTACGTAATTCTTTGGTTTGTTTTAAATAAAACATCACTCAGAACTCAAATAATAATTATTGTAATTATTTTTTTATCTGTTATTATTTTTTATTATTATTATTATTATTATTATTATTTAATTTTTATTATCATTATTATTAATATTATTATTATTATTATTATTATTATTATTATTATTATTATTATTATTATTATTATTATTATTATTATTGTTGTTATTGTTATTATTAAACAAGTAAATGATAAAATCAGCCTTTTATAACAAAGTATATATTTAATAAAATGAAATAATTTTCGATTGTAAAAATAATTCTTATCAATTGATAATTGATAATCAACCCCTATCATTTACATTTAATTAATGCTACTACTAGGAAATCATAACTTTATAATTATTATCATTATCATTCTTATTATTATTAAAATGCTTATGGCTGATCAAGCACATGTGTTTACTGTTTACTCTATAAACGATATCAGTATAAAATATGTATTTCATATAAAAATAGAAGTTCCAGGAATTTACAAAAACTGAATAACTTATTAGACACCCAATAAAAATGAATTAATTGTAACTTGCAGTTTATTATTAAAAAGAAAAATTTAGAATTTTCGAAGTAGAAGATTGATTGATTAAATACTTAAGAAAGCTGCCACAAATTGTCAAAATTAATTTTCATTTAATTATAAAAGATAAATTTATTTAATAATAAAGAAACACGAAATATATTTCAAAGAAATTTTTGCCATCCCAGGTATTGATATTCAACAATCAATATGAATATATAAGTAAAATACAATGATGTAACACTATTGTGGGCCAATAAATTAAATAAATACTCTTGATTTAATTTGTTTTTAATTGTCATTAAATCTTCAATTCTTGAAAAAACATTCTTCTCAAATAATTATCAAGATTTTAAATTTGAAACATTAATTTATAGGAAGCTTGTTGGGTTTTATACAATTCTCGAAAGGTTTTGTGATTAAAATTACTTCATAATCTAGTACCTTTAAAGAACTTTGGTTCATTGTCTGCCAAATTATATAGTCTTAATGGAATTTTCTTTTATTATCTGGTGCGACAAGTGTCACGAGATTATTAATGCTTCCAGTACGTTAATATGGGACTGAAAACTTGTAAATTATACTTATTTTACCTTACTAAGTGTTACCATAACTAAGCGCAGAACCAGCATTTGACTTGATCTGGCGCGCTGCGATGAAAGGATTCTTGTGCACCTCACGTAATATTATCTTATCTGTACGATCGGTTGTGTTCTTTGGACGTGTAGATCGTGGTTTATGAGCTGTTGATCCTATTATACTGTGATTCATTGTTATGCGATTTTAGCCTGATTCAGAGTGGATTCTGGATATTGACTCAAATTTGTTATCTTGTTGCACACCTTTGGAGAAATCTGCTTCGCTTTTTCCATTTTACAAAAATATGATAGCGTGTCATGTCTCCACGCCTTATAAACCTTACATATACCACACCAACAGCTTTCATTCGCTGCAAGTCATGTGTAGACACCTTGTTAAGTTCATGCCACGGCGAATAATTCATACTGTACTTAAAATGTCATTCATCTGTGTAATTACACCTTGGAACTAACGGGAAACACTTAGTAAGGTAAAATAAGTCTAACCTGCAAGTTTACAGTCCCATTATAATGTGTTTGGAGCAATGATAATATAGCATTAATCGATTTATTCATTTTTAAAATTTTACCTTAAACTTTCTGTCAACACTGTAAATGCGTCTACTGCACACAAAATTCATTCATTTTTAACGAAATTATTTTTTTAATGAATTTGGAAAACATTTCACAAGTTAATTCCTTTCTTGTCTAAGAATAAAGATTAGAAATTCGTATTTTTTATTATTTCAAATTTCAAAAAATAATTTAATTTTTATAAATTTAACAAATAAATAAATGGCTTAAATTTTTTATCATAAAATAGTTCACATTGTAGCATCGATTGATAGAATCGTTTAATGGCAATATACTGTACACCATTTTAAACTAATAAAAATATCTAAGTGTAACGCTGTCGGTAATCATTTTTACTTTTGGTACAATTACTGACATATATTGAGCCACAAGAGAACAAATTTTATGTTTTTATTTTTTTATGATCATTTGTAACTATATAATTATTATTAATAAACTTTGAGTTTTATATCACTTTTAGTTTCCTTTGTCTTAGAAAGGGTTAAAATGTAGAATTCCAACAAAAACTAATGAATATTTTCAGTCCCAACATACACTTATAGGGTTTTTTGTGAGTGAGGCACAGGAAAAAAGTGGTTACTATAGAAGTTAGTAATGCTAGATATATGGGTGATTGTGCTAATCGAATTCATTTTAACATCGTGGTATTGCCGTACTCCGAAAGTTTTTCAGATTATAGAAAGATAAGGAAGCAGTTGGGAATTTAAATTATAAGATTGTGTAAAAATCATGTAAAGTGTGCAATATGTTTATTAATAAGTCTAAAATTCCGGATGAATTGTGTTTTAATCTCGTATTTCAATTTACATGTAATGGGTGTAATGCCGCATACACTGGAGAGGCTACCCATCATCTCTGTATTTGAGCTCGAGAACATTATAGACCGAAGGCATTGACTAACTCTAGTGAGTACAATAATAGAGAAAAATAAGTACGTCTGATTTTAAAGTTTTATTGAAAAATTTCAATAGTTAGTCGGAACGTATAATTTGTGAAGCGTTATTGATAAAGTCGTTGGATCTGAAAAATAATGTGCAAACTGCATTGAACACTTGCGTTTTAAATGTTTTTAAATAGGTTTTTTACAAATTTATATATATATATATATATATATATATATATATATATATATATATATATATATATACAGCGCCGTCTCTTCCATTGTGCTAACTGTGCTAAGCACAGGGGGCGCCGTAAATTAATTTAATATTATTTTTTTATTGTTTTTTTTGTTCGTTTGTTATCCTAGTCATTGAATTAAAATGATGTAATATTAATATATGTATATGCAATAATGTGTAATATTATTAATAAACATAATATATTTTTGTAAAAATTGTTTTTTTTAGGGGCGCATTATAGTTTATAGCACAGGGGCGACAAATTTCTAAAGACGCCTTTGTATATATATATATATATATATATATATATATATATGGATTAAATTAAATTATTAGATTGCATAATTTTAAAATTTCATTTTTAGTTGCTACAGTTTAAAAAATAATTATTATTTAAATTATAATTATTATAATTTTTAAAGAATAAAATAATTTTTTATTAAAAAAGTTATATAATAAATAAATTTGTTCAAAAATCTATAATTTCTATAGGTATTCTATTCTACCTGATGATGAAAGTAAAACTGTCGAAATATATCGTAAAACGAATGTGCTTGAGTGGCTCTTTCTTATAATTAAATCTTTGCCATGTATGTTTAGCCATTTTAACATCGATGAGGTTCCTTTATAGTTTGATTCGTAATGTATTTAATAGCTTCTTATTTAATTTGATTTTTATATACGTATTGTATAAATTGTTCATTCCACAAAATCTAATTTATTACAGATATGTCGTGCTTCGGTGAGTATGTATTATGAATTGAAAGATTTGCATTCATTGAATTTCATCTATAAATTATAACATTTTAATTAAAACTTACGCTTTTTTTGTCATTTGTCTTTTCGTATCATTTTCGTACTAACATCAATTAGTATCGGTTTGTTCGCACCTTTTCCTTTGATTATTATATATCCAATATTGTAATGTACATGCTCGTTAGTAATTGTGGCTGTTAAATAATTCATTGCCAACTATCTATTTGTATTGTTATTATTTCAATTATTATTAAACATTGCCATTTTTGATTGAAATAATGTGAATATTTAATTGATATGCATGCAAGTTCACTCACAAATTCACTCACAACCTTTGTATTTGAATAGTGGTACTCATATAAAAGTTAAAATAATTATTATTCTAAATAAAGAATAGTTATTATTTTATGAAATCTTTTTAACTTTTTTTGGACCACAGTGGTCGAAACGACTAGATTAATTTATAATATTTCCTTTCTCCCTTTGACTAGACAAAACAAAAGCTCCAAACTATAATAAAGAATGTTTTCTAAATAATATAAGGTCAGGCAGGATAGTTTCACTTAGAATAATGCATATAAATTAAACATTTTAGTAACATGCTCTATACAGGTTTTGTGGCTAGTTGTTATTATTTCTATGACTGGGACTGTTTTTTTCTCTGTCATTTAAACAAGAATTCTTCAGCATTATTTTGTTCCCAAATAAACAAGAATTCAATGGTTTAATTAACATAACTTTGTTTCTATTCCATCTTTTTTCAAGCAATTCTTTCACGATCTCCTACAATTTTATTATGACTTTATTTTTGTTTTAAATTGAAATTTTTACCAGTCACATGTATTTTTTTATTTCTGTTATTCTGTATAATAAGATATTGTTTTAACAATGTGCTAATAAATAGATGAATTGGTTCTATATTGAATTAAAATTCTTAACTGATATTGAATTCGACAGTAAACTGTAATTAGAGTTTCTAAGTCAAGACATGACAGGAATTCCCAGCTTTTCTGCTGTCTCGAGTCCTGGTAATTTTTCTTAAAAGTATAGGGATTCAAGTTGTATGATTTAAAAGGTATTAATACATTTTACACATTATATTTAAAATAAAATTCGTATGGTTAAGAGCTCTTGAAAGACCAAATGTTATTGTTTGAAAGTAGGTATAAAATATTTTAGAATTTGTTGACCCAAGTGTTTTTATTGCCATTGGATTTGTCAGGTGGTGTCCTTAGTGAACTTGTCAGAACTACCACCATTTCTCGGGCCTTCTTGTTCTAGAACATTCTATAAATAAGGTTTTGGTTCAGAGTCTGTCAAGCGACAGGATTAAAGCATTTAATTGTAACAAATCGCGTACAAGAGAAGTTGTCTCTAGAAAACAACGCTATAATAAAAGGCAGTTAGAATTTCTTCCATTGATAACGATGCACTTGGAAATGTTTCATTCCTAGAAAATTTTGGAACGTGTTTACTTTATAGATCGACATTTCACAAATATTAGTTTGTCGACTGACTTCAAGTTTGTTTCCCATAGTTTGATCCTTCTTTTATAACTGTACCACTTGGTCTTCCTAAAAAAATGGAAATGGAAATTTAGTGGGAACTATTTGTCTTTTGACGAAGCCATCTCCAACGATAATACCTTTAAACATTTTTACCACACTTATTACCTTTATATACATTCAAAATTTAACAAGAAAATCAATTATTGTATATAAATACAAAAAATCGATATTGTATGTGTAATTTGGAGAGAAACGCAATAGAATAAAGCCTTTATTTAAGGGAAGAGGGAGTTATCTCTATTTTTTTCCTCCCCATATTTCATTCATATTATTGTTTATATAGTACCTTGGAGGGTCTAACACCACTACAGTATATAATAATAGTTTTTCCTTAATTAATTTTTAATATCAATTTTTTCCATAATTTTAACGAAAATTATTCGAAGTCTAGAGAGTTACAGAAATTAAAAAAATCTGAGATTTAAAAATCCCTACTTGCAATATCCCACCATACTCATCCTTTGCTATATTCGGACTCTTGTGGCAATGCTTTCATGGTATATTTTGTGAAAATTATATATTGGATAGAAATTATTTTTTAATGTAAAAAGGCTGTATTTTATATTGAACATAATGAATCTTAATTACGTCAATAGTTAGGGTTTTTAATCCATTTTAAAGGTGCTTTACTACACTAAAGGACATAATTGAAATTAATTATATTGCTATCATATATTACCTAATTTTAATAAAATGATAATGCTTAACATAATTTGATATGACGCAACATATAAAATACCATAAAGGCATTTAATACATTTTATTAAGAAACAAAGTGTACTTGAGAATACTCTTTATATTTAAACAATATACCAAACCAACTGCTAATATTTTATTCTTGCTTACGTCTAATTATTGAGTGAGTTTGCTTAATGTCGATTCATATAAACAAAATAAATTGTCCTCGTTAAAATGTATCAATGTTATTTATAGACAATGTAATTCTGGAGATTAAATTGTTTAGATTTTCCTTGGAATATTTTTCATTAACCTTTACAGATATCGTATGCCATATATTTTTAATCATTCAGATAATGTTAATAATTACAGATTTCTTTTTAAAAACTTGTTGAAAATGCATTGACAGTCAAGGTTTTTAAGACAAACAGACTTCTATTTATTTTGATAAAATTCCATTCGCGTTGAATTTTTCAAAATTATCCTCATTACTGTTAATACAGTTCATTTGTTTTATATAGCAAAATAGAGATCATATATTCCATTGACCAATTGGTGTCACTATTAAAGTAAATACTATTGTGATTAGTGTAAATGATAAACCAATTTCGCATCTCACAAATTTCCTAATAACATCGGCGATACATAATTATTTTCTTAATAAATGAACAGATTATTAAGAAATTGAGGTTAAACAAGAAAAAGGTTTTCACTCCTCTTTAATAAAATCCTAGTTGCGTCCTTGTTTATGAAAATACAAGTTGTAAAATGAATTTTAGATATTTTTTCTTTCTAATAATTTCACATTCTTTAGACATCTGATCACAGAGATATTATTATTAGCATGGCTTTATTACTTGATACTATTAATGTTCCGATGGCAAAAGCTTCAATCATTTGGCTTATTGGCGAGTATTGTGACAGAGTACCAAAATTAGCACCTGATGTTTTGCGAAAAGCAGCGAAAAGTTTCATTGATGAAAAAGACATTGTCAAATTACAGGTTGAATTTTCATAGCTAGGAATCTTTTTTAGAAATAAGTTTAGACTATTAATTTGGCAGCCAAATTGTTTATTACTAATCCGAAACAGAGCAGATTACTGACTCAATACGTATTAAATTTGGCAAAATATGATATGAACTATGACATACGAGATCGTGGTCGATTTGTCCGTGCTCTTCTGTTTCCTCAAGTATTGTTTAAATATGTGATTCCTATTAGTTTATTTCAATATTTGAGGCTCAAGACAATAATAAAGATGATTCTCAAAATACTGTTATGTCTACGTCATTTCTTTCTAAACGAATTAAAAAGATATTTTTAGCTACTAAACCTGCTCCGCTATTGCATTCTAATTATAAAGGTATAATTATGTTGCTTTGTTATATACTTTACTCTGTCATCTAGATAGACATCAGTATCAATTAGGAACTTTATCACATATACTTAATCAGCGAGTAAACGGCTATAATGATTTGCCTAATTGGCCTGAAGTTGCTCCTGATCCATCTTTAAGAGTTGTTAAAGAAGTCAACGAGTCTCCTTACAATACAGGCAGTCTTCTCGTTAATCCGAGCAATGAACACAAAAAGAAACATTCGAATGATGATTCAGTTTCTTCGTCTGAATCATCTGAATCATCTTCTGATGAAAGTAAAGATTCGTCTGCAAACAGTGAAGAGAAAGTATGACATGTTTTAATTACTGTTAAATTATTATACATATTTCTATTAGGATGAAACAGAAACTGAGGATTCATCAGAGTCTAGTAGTGACACTGAGGGTGAGGAAACAGGTGAAGAAATACCAGGTTTGCACTGTTTCATTTTTCATATAGGATTGTAGAATTATAATAATAATTATTAGATTTATTATTATAATTTATTATAATTATTGTTATTATTTATTAATATTTATTATTATTATTATTATTATTATTATTATTATTATTAATATTATTATTATTATTATTATTATTATTATTATTGTTATTATTGTTATTTATTAATATTTATTATAATCATTATTATTATTTATTTTTTATTTATTAATATTATTATTATTATTAGTATTATTATAATCATTATTATTAATTTTTTATTTATTAATAATTTTTTATTATTATAATTTATTATTATTATTATTATTAATATTATTATTGAATAAATCCAAGAAAGAGAATAACAATTTTATTGTCATCCACAGGGCCACGGGGATCAGTTTTGAATAATAACAGTTTGTCCATTTCAATATCATAAGATAATGCCATCATTGAACGAAATTGAATGAAATCAAGACATAGAATATAATTTTTATTGTCATATGATAGCGCTATCATTGAACAACCTAATGGTCGCATCTCAGCCGATTGGGTATAGAGCTGATTAATATCCGCAATACAACGACATATTATATCACAAGGCATTTCATATCCAATTTTAGATTTAAATCGAGCTGCTTCCACTTGTGCACGACATACTTGGGATCGACAATCAGGGATCATACCAATCATAACACCTCCAGTACTTTCAGTAATGTTAAACAATCTTGTAGCTGAACTCTTCTCCATCATTTTATCCGGAACTTTTCTTTTTGCATATCTATCGATTTCATTAAGCCAATTTTTAACATTGTTAAACGAATCTTGATCGGTAACATCAAACACAACAATAATTCCATGAGCTCCTCTGTAATAAGACGAGGTATATAGTTCTAAATCTTTCTTGACCTGATGTGTCCCATATTTGCAATTTCATAGTTTCACCATCTAATTCAATAGTTATGATGTTAAAGTCAACTCCAATTGTGCTTATGCAACTTTCAGTATAAGAATCATCTGCAGGTCTGAGTAATAAACAAGATTTTCTCACGCCAGAATCTCCAATTAATAGAAACTTGAATAAATAGTCATACTCTGGATTCATTTAATTATTGCCCAAGTCCGGTTTCGAATAACAGATTATTATAATTCCAAAGAATTCCAGAACGATTTGAAAATTCCAAATTCCAGATAACGATTTTAATAATCTACCAGTAAAACAAAACCACAAAATCTCTACAACAATAATATAAAAATTACATTGTAAACCTACTTCTCGCGTCTGTGTGCGCACACCAACAAAATTCAGTCAAATCATACCGCGCACACAGACGAGATACAGAAAACTCCAAACAACTGTCAGTCCAGAGGCAATCCCCATCTGACTGGTCGAAACAATTATTATTGTTATTTATTAATATTTATTATTAATAATTTTTATTATTATAATTTATTATTATTATTATTATTATTATTATTATTATAATCATTATTATTAATTTTTTATTTATTAATAATTTTTATTATTATAATTTATTATTATTATTATTATAATTATTATTTATTTATTTTTTATTTATTTATATTATTATTATAATTTATTTTTTATTTATTAATATTATTATTTTTATTTATTATTATTATTATTTATTTTTATTTTCATTTTCAATATTCATTTATTATTATTCTCATTAATATTATTTATTATTTTTATCATCATTATTACTTAAATACTTAAAACTTATTAAGACTTAATTAAACTGAACTACTTAATATTTATTCACAAAACCTTAAGAATTGGTATAAATGAAATATTTTATAAAATTTCATAATTTTTGCTCTAGCTCGAATATCTACTCCTAAAAAGGATTTATCGGATAAATTAAATGATAAAAATCCTAAAGACAAGATTTCGAAAATTGCTAAATCTGAAGTTCAAAATAAATCTCAAAGTAAAAGGAAAGAAAGTACTAACGAATCCTCAAATTCTGAGTCCTCCTCTACAGATGCTAGTGACAGTGATGCTTCAAGTGACTATAAAACTCCAGTAGTTACATCGAAAAAAGTAAATTAACTTTTAACAGTTTATGCTATAGTTATTGATTTATGATTTATTTGAAGTTTGATTCATAAATATATGTTCCAATGTTAGGATTGCTTTTGTGGATGAAGATATCTAACACAATTTACTGATTTATCTGACTCCAAAGATATACTTGATAGCGTGTATGTATAAATAATAATATGAATTGGATAAGACAACGCTTGTTATTTCTGTTTTAAATATATATTTAGTTATGCACAATATTTAGAATATGCAAATATATGTTAGGGTTGGATCTGACTTTCGTTTGGGGCTTGTCAAGACGTTACAATAATAATTGAAAGGGTAGAATTCACGTTTAAGTTAAAACTGGATATTGCTAATAAACATTTAAATTGTATATATCAGATTACATAAATTTTTATATAAATATTTAAATTAATAAATTAAAGTAAGTTTAAAATATAAAAATAAATTAAAATATATTAAATATTAAAATAAATTAAACCAGCATTGAAATCAGCATCAAAATTAAAATAATAAAAAGCCTCGAACAGATTGTTTGAATATTACAAAAAAGCGCAGTTTTGTGAATAAAATAAATTTAGTAATTTTATTTGTTTAATTTATTAATTATGGAGATTGAGAATGAATTCGACGTTGTTGCGGCTAACAATAATAATAATAATAATATAAATAGTATAAAAAAAAACACTATAAATAGAATATATCTATAATTAGTGATTAAATATTGATAAAAATAAATATTAATTTAAATAGTAATAAATAAACAATAAGAAATAAAAATAGTAATTTTTACTTCACTTTTAATTTTATAACTGAGTATAAAATAGATTAAATTTTAGACTATTAGAAAAAGAGCTTGAGAAATAACAACAGCTGGATATCAATTTTGGGAACGATTAAGCAACTTAAAATTATTTTATAAATAGGAATTAGTCGTAATTGATACAGGCAAAATAGCAGGAAAATCTAGTTAATTCGAAGCAAATCTTTGGAATTATAATTTGTCAGTGAAACAGCCGTATTTATAGCTCGATCAGAAAGGAAAATTATTAGTATAATATTTGGAAAAATTATTTCACTTCATGTGGTAAAACAAACAAAAATCCGAAATATTTCTCTGACAGTAATTAAAAAAATAATAGAATATAAAACAAATACAAAACAAAGTAGTAGATAGTATTGTGGATTCCAGCCCAATAGGAATCCTCGACTCTCACAAACTTTTTTTCTGGTCGAATGATACCCCCTACTTTTTTTTAATTTTAAATTTTGTTTTAATTATCGATTACGTAATAATTTCAATTTTGTTTAAATCGACGATTACGTCATTAATTTTCATTTTTAAGAATCTTTTATGTCGATATACTTGAAATTAAATTCTCTATTAAATGTGATTATGACGTAATCAAAATTGTAAATTTTCATTTTTAGTGCATCATTTTTGAATTTACACAATTTTTTAAACAACTTCAGATATTTTCACTCAAACAATATATAGATAGAATTTAAATCTCTACTAAACGTCATAAATTTTCATTTTTAAGAATCTTTTATGTCAATATACTTGAAATTAAATTCTCTATTAAATGTGACTAGGACGTAATCAAAATTGTAAAATTTCATTTTTAGTGCACCATTTTTGAATTTACACAATTTTTTAAACAACTTCAGATATTTTCACTCAAATAATATATAGATAGAATTTAAATCTCTACTAAATGACATCATTATTTATTTCAAATTCACAATCATAACATCTTTAACAATTACATTAGAAATATTATAAAAAATATAAATTGTTAATGGCTGGAATGTTTATTAACAAAAGTTCGGAGATTAAGAATTTCCAAATATTGTAAAGAATTGAGAACTTCATTTAATTATGCGTTTCATATAAGATTTATATAGATTTCAATAAGACTGTCCAATGGCCCACTACATGCATGGGTAGCAACTATTAATATTTTTCTAAGATAATTCCTATAAAGAAAGACATCCAGTGATTAAAAGCAAAAATATGGACAGGCACAGTAAGTAGAGTCCCGTAAATGTTATGGTGGCAAATGCCACTGGAAGGGCCGAAAGAGCTGGATTTAATAAAATTTTAATCACATTATTGGAGGTAATGTTACAAACCAGTGTATGTTAACATTATCTGTAATTTGTTTTATTTCTTAAAAATTTTCATAAATTTCTCTAATAAAAAATATATGCTTTACAGAAACTTTTCCATAATTACCTTGATATCGTTTCCAATGTTATATATTAAAATCATTTAAGGATAAATTAATTATTTAGAAAGCACCTACAAAACCAGCTGATTCTAAGCCTCAAAAGTCAAAAGTACCGGAAATAGATTTATTATTGGATTTTGATGAACCGATTGGTGGTAATTATTTTAATATACTTTCCTTTCGTATATATTAAATAAAGTATATGTAACTTTTATAAATTAATAAAATTTACCGTGTAGACATTTAACTTTTAACATACGAAACCTTAAAATCATTTAATCTATATATTTTGTCTTTTTATTTAGATCATTTTTCTCTCTTTATATGATCGCATATCAACACACTTTTAATATCAATGTTCTCAATGGTTATTGGACGAAGAAATGACTAAGAAACTGCTGAATTTATGAGTCTGAATAGAAACCCTCTTCTAATAAATATAAGGCCGAATTAGTTTAGATGATGAACAAAGTATAAGACAATAATGGTGCATAGTTATAGAGAAGTTTATGCGCATCTTAAAATTTACTAAGCTTTTAAAAAATAACAAAAATCGGCTTCTTTTCCATGTAATCGTGTTTTTGTGGAACTCCAGTAAAAGCCTTAATGAGTTATTCCCTGAGCTGTTGGTGTTGAACAGGCATGTTTTAAACAATTGTTTTTATATTGTTTCATTTCAATACTGGGGAATTATTGTTGTTAATTATCCAGATTTAATTTGGATCATCTATGTTTCACACCCCGAATAAAATACAGGATTATTTTTATTTAAATTAAATGAAGAAGAAATAAATTTATTTTTTATTTTTCATTAGCAAGTAAGTGAAAATATTGCTTTATTTCTTTCTCTAAAAATGAATTCCTTCGAAAAACTATTTCGTTGATTTGTTGTCATGCTTTTCATTGCTTTGATCTTCATCCTTAGTCGATTGTCATAGGATTCAACGTGCTGGGTATTCACGCCAGTTTCAGGATTTACAAAGTTGTATTTATGACAAGCAGTGGAATATTCGTATTCATCATTGTGGGCTAATGTCTTATAAGCAGGCCATTCATCCGAATAAATTATGCTACCTGCTACAACACCATTCCTACTTTTCAACATGACTATTGTTTCTTTTAATCTTCATATTCTTGCTGCAATACACACATATTTGCTCATTTGGTATGATTTCATATAGAAAAGCATGCATAATATTTCATATCCTTCTGCCTATATAACTTTCTCCAACCAATTTATCATTTTTAAGCGGCTATCTTAATATTGTATTAATATTTATTTAATAATTATTTAACGATTAATAATTATTTAAATAAATAAATACGATTTTATTTATAATGCGATCAGGTATGTTTTAACAAACCGTTTATGGGAGGGGAGTAAAACATTCCTAATCCTTTAATTTCATCATCTTTGGCATTTGATTTTTTTCTATGAATTTTCTAGATAGTATAGTGGGTTCAAATTTTTCCAAAGCAACCCCAATTTCATCTATGCCACTTACTCCATCATTTATGGATAAAATAATTTCTGCTGATTCCAATATATCGACGGCTAAATCTATTTATGATGATGTAAGTTGTCATAAATACATTTGTAAAACATAAATTGTTCATGCAATTTTAGTTTTACATTCCAACGGATATTCCAATAAAGTCGATTGCGCTGTTATCTAAATTTGATAGCAGATTAGTGAGTATTGACTGCCAGTTTACTAGATCCTTGTCCGTACTTATGAACCATCCAAAATATATTTCCGTCAATCTCCTAATAACAAATATATGTAGTGAGACGCTGCATAATGTCAGAATTCTGCGTGAGTTATCATCTTCTAATATAGATTCTTCTTCTCATATCGGTTAATCATTACATTTTTGTGTAAAATTAAATTTATTTATCAGATACACTTCTTCCTGGCAAGACGTTAGGTCTTCTTTTAGCAATTGATTTTAAGGATTGTAGTCAACCAGTTATGCTCACCGTTGGGTTCTACACACTAATCGAAAGTAACGTTACAGATCATAATGATAGTACCCCTCGGACAAGAGAGCAAGAAAAACAAGTTGAATTGAAAATAAAATCCCCAATTGGAGAATTGTTTCAACCGATCAACATGACTGAAAAGGAATTCCTTCAATATCAAAGTAAATTATTTTAATGTGTATTTAAATTATCAATAAATTATTTTAGCTTTTTCCCAATATTCTTTTTTTCAGAGTCCTTAATCTTCTTTTTTTTATTTAAACTTTTTTGAGAACTGAAAATAAATATTTAGCTCAAATACAATTTAATTGACCACTTCCAAACTTTTCCAATTGTAAAAATTTGTAAATAAATCATAAAATGTAATATTAATTTCAATTGATTTCAATTTACTTATTATATATCGATAAACAGATTTATAAAATAATTGATAAAATTTAATATTAATTTCAATTGATTTCAATTTACTTATTTTATATCGATAAACAGATTTATAAAATAATTAAATAATAAAATTTAATGTGAGGATTTACTGCTATTATTGTGTAATATTTTTCAATTCATGATTGAAGAGCTATTTTGGCAAGATAGCATAAAAGTTCAGTTGATTTCAGTATTTTGTTTTGATTACCGACAATGTTTAGAATGTTTTCTCACACAAACATGCTATGAAAACAGTAATGATATTACATTAGAGGCCAAATACTAAAAATGTGTAGCAGTTCAGAGTATACATGGTGTTAGTTATTGCGCAATATACATTACTATTTAAGAGTGATCACTCTGTTTTAATAGTAAAATAAATCTTTAGGTGGAACTGATTGTTGTAACTGACACGTTTATGAAAGTTATGAATAAAAAGTTCGAATTCATAAAATGAAATTCTTTTTATAATAGAACATTGTCTAAAGACAGTTTAATACATATATTAATTTATTAATTAAATTACAACTGCATTATTAAATTGAATAACAATTAAAATTTGTTTAAATAAACGAGACATCTTTTTTACAGTTTTTTCAATAACACACTTTTAAATTCTGAAGCAAACAATCACTATTTTCTATGATCATCAAAAATTCAATCTATAAATTTTTCAATCATTGCGTTTTGTTTGGAAAACATATCAAATTGACCTCAAGACATCAATAGATTCAACCAACATAAATTTTGGAATGTTCATCATTATTGAGCTAATCTACTCGACTTTCTCGTCATCGAATCCTGTATATTTCACAGAGTATCTACAGAAGTTAATGAACTCGCTGCAAAAACAGATTGCGTCTCAGTTCTATCAAATTGACCTCAAGACATCTACAGATTCAACTGTTGAGTTTTTCATTAATAAATATTAACGTCAGTGTTTCTGACTCCACGTGTTCTATAAAACAATTAGCTAGACAATACTCAACGTATATTTGTAATCAAATTTATATAAACTACAACTTACAAAACTTCGAATATCGCAATAAATGTCTATGACTGTAACCGCCCTGGTTCTGCACGTTCTGTAACAATAATCACTTTTCTTTAATTACTCCTTTGACTTAGCTTGATCCCTTAATTTTCCTCTCCGCTAGTTCTATCTTTAGTTTTTCCTTTTTAGCCTAATGTTGCTTTCTTCTTCCTACAGGAGCCAAAATGCCGATTGTTTCTGAATTTGAGCTCCCTTATATAGTGGAAATAATCGCCTTGATTAATGACATTTCAACTAGATCGTCTCCTTTTGACAAGCTTTGTCCCGCGTTTTTTATTCATCTTTTATCCTTCAAAAGAAATAATTAATTGTTTCACCGTGCGTCCCTCTTGGGTAATCCCATTTTCCCATTACTCATGTTGTCATGATAATGGTTTCACAGAACCTATTTTGTTTACTTATTTGGGTTTTACTTAAGTAATGATTTTCTGTTTTTGTACGTTTTCTTGTATTTTGACTCTTTCTGAACATATTCTGATGAATCCGTTCTCGCCATGATCTTTCCCATCATCGAATTTGGATCTGACCCGTTTTTCAAATTTTAATTCGATAATTTGTTTATCTTTTGAATTTTCTAATATTCTATTTTTAATTATATCATTTTAAATTTAAAAACCCCAACATAACTAACTTTGGAATGTTCCTCATTATCAGCCTAATCAGCTGGATTTTCTTGTCATCCAACCCAGTATACTTCTCAATGCGTCTACAAAAGTTAATCAATTCACTGTTCACCCAAATATCAGTCATGTCTAGCTCAATGACGACGAAACTAATCAAATACAACAAATCACCAAGACAATCATTGGCGTAACGACTCGGCATTGGCGGAAGTTGCCAAGGGCGCCACTAAATCTCTACAATTTAAATTTTTATTTAAATATAAATTTCACTTTTATCCTCGATAACAAAAAAGCTAATAATTAATTATATTTAAATATATTTCACTTAAATCATTATAATATTTTTTATTATGTTTGTTGTCTTTGTGGAGCTTCTTATCATACAAATTTCAATGATTTTATTAGCAACACTGCAGTCTACCGGAACCGGAAGGGAAAAAACAATAAAACTGCACAGTCTGCACTTGTTGTAAAGTTGTAGTGTTTCGCATGCGATTTTTAATTAATTAATTGAATGTTATTTATACCTTATCGATTTTAGATTTTTAGTAACTGAAATCAATTAATCAATTCTTAATACGAATAAGTAATTAATTAAATTCCCTATCATTCCCTATTATTTAGTAAATAATAAACTGTAAATTAGTATTGTTCTTGTCTTTTGCATTTTTGATATCCACGTTGTACGACTGTCACTGTCAGACTACGTAATTATTATATAATAAATAAAATAAGAGAATTTCCTGCCAACCACCGTCCTTTCTTTAAAACAATTTTCAATAAATCCAAAATAAAAATAACATTTTAATTAAAGTAAAAATTAAACTAACTACGGAATAACACACATATTACATGCAATAGTTTATGAAAATTATAGTTTATTAATCACAAAACATAGAGGTTTAAGTTATAATTTAGTACACACAAAAAATAGAAAGTGTATGAAATTAATAGTTTACTACTCACAAAAAGAAACTTTTCTTGCCTTGTTCAAAGCAAATTGTGAAATTAAGTCATGCATATCTAGATTATCTAGGATTTGCCTGGAGCATATCTAAAGATGCAAATCATACAAATAATAAATATTTAACGTACATCTTAACAATACTGGTTAACAAAAATATAGAAAACATTGCATTATACTTACTAAATTCTCTAATATAATACTGCTTTCTAATCTAGCAAATCGTAATTTTTTTTAAATAAATCTTTTATCGATTTTTATAAATTTTAAAATGTTGATTTAGTTCAAAAATTAAAACACTAAATGACTTTGACAAGATAATGACAGGTATATAAAAATGAAGCTGGAGTGCGTTCAATGACAAAATAGTCGTATTTTTTTTATTTTACCAAATGAAATTTTTTTTTTGCAAATGGTTTTTATTTTAAATTTGCCGCCCTTTCAAACGGTCACCTGCGTGCAGCGCATGCGTTGCATTCCCGCTTGGACCGCCCCTGATTCGATGCCGCTATATTTAATAGTGTTAATATTTCATTTAATAATATTAACTTTTCAATTAATTATTTGAAACGCTACTTGAGTGTCACTTATATTTAAAACTATATGGATTTTAAATTACTTATTCGACAAAATAATAAAAAAAATAATAATTTTTAACATTCTTTTATATCATCATTTTACACATGTTTTCAAATAACATCTTTAAAAAGATGATTTCAATGATCACAAACGTAAAATAAAAATTTATAGCTAATAATTCATGTATAAAATAAAGAAAAACAAAACCATTTCCAAGATTCAATTTCTGTCATCAATATTGCAGAAAATAACTTCTTTCTTGGTTGTTTGAATTTCACTTTCATCATTTGAAATTGTTTGGCGATTATGGTTCGAGACTTGCGCACAAAGTTGATTGATTTTTACTTATATGTTCGCATACTTTTTCATATTTGAGCCCGTTTTAAGATTGGATCATATTGTAGAGAATGGTTACTCAATTTTCTGCATTATTCAAGTCCTTCGTGAATTAATTTGATTTAAATACAACTGGCTCATTATCCTCATTAGTATCGCTTTCATAATCATTTGCATTAATAACCATGTTAACTATATCATCTTCGTCAAACTCTTGATTTTTGTTAGTTCAAAAATATATGCCTCTCTCAAGTTCTCAAAACCTTCCCCTTTCACTAAATACACCATTTCTTCTTTTTTAGATAATTCAGGTTCCAACAACTTCTATAATATCCAGCATCCATTAAGCGTTTAACACAATTTAATATTGTAAACCTTTTCCAATTATCCATAGCTAATAAATATTCGTCATTATCCAGTTGATCTAAAATACATTTGAACGTTCGCTTGTTGGGGGAGTTGATGTTTTAATCTGTATTCTTTCACTGCTTTATGGCCATAAGCCGACCTCATATGCACTGAAAACTTGATCAGCAAGATATGAATTGGCCGCATCAAAATACTATGTGATATATTTAACTAACTTGGCAGAAATAAATAATAATAAATATTTCCTTTTCTCTCCGTCATTCGATATTTTGTACTTCTATTGCAGTAATTTTGTATTATAATTATATATAAATTTAATTACAAAATACTATTAATTGAAAAATTGATATTATTAATTGACCATATATAAAGATTGCTAATAGCTTACCAAAATGTTAATTTAAAATAAATCATATAATATAAATCACAATGAGCATTATTTCGAAAACATTACAATATTAATTTTTATCAATAAAAGTTTACATGAATGTTTAAAGGTTTTTTTAAAGTTACATATGATTTCATATTTTTACAAGTTTTTAAAATTTTTAATAGAATTTAAAATTTTATATAAATTTTAATGAAATAAAAATTTTAAATTCGATAAAAGGAATTTTGTCAAGTTAAAAAAATTGTCTTACTTATTTTTAGATAAGTTAAGAGGAATGAATGAATTCACAAATTCTTTTCCACTTCTTTCATCTACTCTAACTGTCAAAGATTTCATTAAACGGATCAGTCAAGCTGTGTATAGTGTATCGAATATTACTACAGTCTCCAATAACCGAGATGATTCTGGTATTATTTTGCGATACGCTGGAAGTTCTTGTTCCAGTCAGCTACCGTGTCTTATTGAAATTACCGTTAAATATAATGCTAACAATATTGGTGATTCTGTTTGCAATATTAAAGTGAATTCGGAACAAATTACTCTCGTTTCTCAACTGTTGAAAGAGTTCACAGATGCAATTAAATTGGCTGTTAACGTTTAAATCGGAGCTTTAATGTGATTTTTATTTTTGGAATTTTTCAAATTTATTCCTCTTGATTAGCTTTTGTGAAATACAATTAGTTGGATAATAAATTTTAAACTTCATTTTGTTTTCATTGGTTTATGGTGAATATAAACGTTTTTAAATTTGTATTTTTTTAAAATTTTATATTTAATACCTTACTAAACTAAAATTTTTAATTTACTTGTAAGGAAATGACGAAAACCTTTTATAGAGGATATTTTAATAACGATTGAAAATTCTTAAAGTAGTTTAATAGAATGAGTGTTCACCGCATTTCCATAATATGGACATTTTACTATTGATTTGTGCTGTAAATGAATTATTCATTAGTTTTGCCACAAGAACATTTCCTTATTAGAGGTATAATATAATTCATTTTCTCTGCTTATAATGTCTCCTTATCGTAGTATTATGCATAAAGTCTTCTTTGAATACAACTCTATGAGAAAACTTTAGTATTTTCCATTTTTTATTTATTTCTGAAGATTCATTAAAACCGCTGTAATTGATATTCTGGGAATTAAACATTTTATAATATATTATTATTATTATCCATTAGTAATTCTAATGATATTATTGATAAAATTATATAGATTATTAAAGTTATTAATATTAATAAACATTTTATGTTTATAATAATGTAATAATATATTTATATTGAAGGACACAAATAAAGTTATTTTAAATTTATTAGGATTATTATCCGTTGAAAACATTAACATCGGTTGGTAAATTACTAAATAACTCAATATTTTATTTAAAAATTTATGCACTTAAAATCTTATCCTTTTTAAATATTTTTCGATAAAAATATTTTTTAAACTTACAAAAAATTACAAATTCTTTAGAATCTTTCAGCTTCCTCATAAAATTAGGTCGTGTATATATTAATATAAAAATAAAAAAGAATTATTTTCTGTTTCACAGTCAAGCTTTTTAATAAATACAAAAAAGATAGGGACAATATAAACCAAAGGTATTAGTGGCTCGTGAACGTATGCAAAAAATTTTAAGAATTTTTTTAAATCTGTTTTTGAATTAGAATTATNGTCGTGTATCTATTAATATAAAAATAAAAAAGAATTATTTTCTGTTTCACAGTCAAGCTTTTTAATAAATACAAAAAAGATAGGGACAATATAAACCAAAGGTATTAGTGGCTCGTGAACGTATGCAAAAATTTTAAGAATTTTTTTAAATCTGTTTTTGAATTAGAATTATTTAAATTTTATATCGACAATATTTCTTTTTTTTCCTGTTTTTACATTGATTAAATTCGATTAAATTTTTAATTCACCTTTAAAAGCTTCCAAAATGCGTTGCACCATTGCACATATATCATTTAAAAAAAATTGTTGGATGTGCTCATCAGATCGCCTCCAAAACTTTTCTCTGAGCCTCTGACTCACCACCATATCTAGATTTCTCTAGTTTGACCCTTGGTAAGCCCGTGAACCCAGAGGCGAGTTAGGGTAATATGATAGGGTTCATGTTGTGCTGTCAACAAACCGCTAAATCGCAGTACCAATGTCGCTCGCGGCATGCGTTTAGTGGTTGATATAGTTATGAA